>CAWUFW010023301.1:0-78142 GCA_963921515.1 Calotriton arnoldi
ACCTCCAACATCGCAGTCTATCGCAGGACATTTACGCCGTGTTAACCAAGTATTCACAACACGGCGGTATCATGCGATAGTCCCCAGATAACCTGACAACTGTCCGCGTTAAAATCAACGCCACGCCTCAATAATGCGAAACACGAATGCAAAAAAAGCTGCGATGAGGCCAAGCGCGATACAAAAAGCAGCGAAAACCAGCGGCAGGCCTGTAAATCCCACGCGCCTGGCTGGAAAATGCACCATAGAAGCAACAAAAACAACACACCAGAAACAATCCAAAGTGCCTAGCAACATGGATGCACCCTGACCCAGCGCAAAGGCCAACGCGAACCCCATAAGCCCCACAGACCACCAGCAAGGACCAACGGGGCCGTGGAAGGCCAAGGAGAAGAGGGAGAGGAAGACAGGGTGCGGTCCGTAGGAAAACAAGACCAGCGTCACGGATGTGACAGAGCACTACCAGCAATTGACCCACAGTCAGACCACCATGAATGCAGCCGGAGTGCCGAGGAGGCCAATGGAGGAGGCCAAAAGGCGCCGGCATGACGTGAATACCCAAACCAGGCCCAAAGACACTGCCAACAGGAAGGCAGCTACGGCGACAGGAGGTGGGAGTCCTGCGCCACAGGAGGAGCTGGAGGAAATGGAGGCCAGCCATCAGTGTGGAGACGGTGCAAGGAGGCGGGAGGACGGACACAGCACGAGAGGACTCGACACAACAACAACAGGGTGAGTAACCAACAGGTCCGTGGGGGACGGGGGGAGACGTGCACAATGGCACATATGCACAACGACGTGTAGCACACTGCACACCCACAACAACCCAGGGTCATGTCCCCCATCCCCGTGGCACACTGCAGCACACACACATGGCAATCACAGCACATCCCATGACAATGTGGCACAAAGTGCAACACCGACACTGCAGAACAGGGGACACAACTGGGTCCACCCATGCGCAGAAACAGGCCAATCACATCTGACAGAGCAGGGAACTGTGAGATGCATATGTACGGGTACAACCTCACAACAGTCATGTAGTCCAAATGTCCACTGTCCCCCCTCAAATTGCCAGCACCTCCCAAACAGTCACAATGTATATTGTCACACAGTCTGCATGTCTACAAGAACAATGCGCCAACAGAAATGTCAACACAATGTCAACATGCATCTCCCTACACATTGCAGAGGGACAAACAACACCTCCAGCAGGTCAGACCAGACAACCCATCAGTGATGCAGGACACGACCAACACACCCTCGACACCGACGCCCTACACCAGCCCATGGACAACCCATGCAACCCACCACCAGGACCAGGGCAAACAAGCCACAATGAGGAGAACCCAGCCCCTGCAACAGACCACACAGCATGAAGCACACGCAAGCACGGCTGGCCCACAACACTTCACCGACCCACACATGGCACCCCAATGCCAGGTGGCAGAACGTCAAAAGGAGGTGGCCGAACTTGTGCGGGTGTGGGCCGAACCAATGGAAGTCGAACTAGATCACATACGTGGGTGTCAATTTCCCTTCAGGGTCCACCTACACCCCACAAAGGAGACCCACACTGCCATAGAGACACACGCAGAAATCATGTTGAACTGGCTACGGGCACGTGCGCCCGGCCCCTTTATTGGCAGGGCCACATGTACAGTGACGCCTGTGCTGGATGTGTGTGGGGTGAGCATAAGCCAGCCCGCACGGAGTGCACAGTGCTGGCAAGAACATGAACAGTGGACACCAGTGCAATGGAAACAGAAGACACATGCATAACACAGTCAACTGCTGAGCAACATGGAGGGAGCCGGAGCAAGTACAGAGGTCACCCAACATACAAACAGAAGTGTCCGTGAGTTGCAGTGCACTGAGGTTGGGGCACTAGAGCCGTGCGCGCCCGTGTGATGAAAATAACTTGGATTGTGTCCATTCGGGATGTTCCTGCTGCAGATGCAGTGGGGTGTGTCAGACCTGCAGCAACTCCCTCATCAACGTCTCAGGTCTCCCACACTGCCTGAGGTGACATTGCTGCGCAACATCTCCACATCACAAAACTCAATCAGTAACGGTCCATTGGTTGCGGTGCACTGAGTCAGTGGCACCTGGAGTGCTGAGCAGGGGATCAGGCAGATGATGGCATCCACGACAGGTCAGAGCAACTCCGTCAGTCTGCCAGTACCACTGTCTCGACTCTGGCAGATGGTGGTTGGAGTTGGCCCTGGCGATGGTGGCGTGTGCCTCCTGCGGTGATGCGACGTCTGGGCCGGTCAGGAATCGATTCAATGTGTGAGCCCTGGTGGTCCGCAGTTGAGGCCGGAGGCAGCGGACAGCGCAGGGCCACATGCACATGGCGTCGATGACCCCAAGACCACCGTCACAGAGGTCATCCAATATTCATCCAGACAGGGTCCCGGACTTGAGCTGCACAGAGTCAGTGGCCCCGGGTGCACACCGGCAGGCACAGGCACACCGCCACGGGATGGTGACTTGTGGTCCAATGAGGTAGGGCCACGCAGACTGAGCGGGTCCTCGTCGAAGTCGGAGGTGAATGTCGCATAGTGTTTCGGGGGACTGTGGAAGGTGTTCTTCCAGGGCATGATGCAGAGGGCAGAAGCTATCCGGAAGCAGCAAATGGAGGAGTGGAAAGCGACTGCCTCGTTGCCACCACCAATTCGGTATCAGCTGCATGAGTCCATAGCCTCAAACGCCACCAATGTACGACCAGAGAGTGTCCATGAATGTCGGGGAACAGACTTAGTGGCACCGGGGCTGAGTGGGGATGCAGTCTGCGATGATGCCCAGACACTCATATGAACTCCGGCATTGATGATTCAAGACTCTGTGACCTACTGGACCGCAGCGTAGGCCGGAGGCAGCGGTCAGCAGTGGGCCACAGCCACGTATCGTAGGCTCGCGATGCACAGAGTAAGTGACATCAGGGCAGTTGTCGGTAGTGTTCGATCACCTCCGTAATGATGATCTTTTTTCCCTCCCAAATGCAACGCGTCATCCTCTTAAGCCTATCCTTGCGTTCATTGATTTGTACTATGCCTTTGAATAATCGATGTTCAGTTCCAATCCTGTGACCTACTCGAGCGCAGCGTAGGCCGAGAGCAGTAGTCCGCGTGGGCCCACAGATTCTTGCAGCTCTGACTGTTGGCACCACATCGAAGGGTGTATAGTGACATACGCTCAGCCATGATTTATGTGCTCTGCCATGGTGTAATCAAGACTCAGTTCCAAATGTGTGACCTACTTGTCCGCTGTGCATGCCGGTGGAGTACAACAACGTGAAAGGAATACTGCGGGCCTGTGTTGCGGAGGCCGTGATGGTCTGAGGGGGCTGCCAGGCTCGCAGGCCTCGGGCTTGAAGATTGCACTTGCACGTGGTGGGCCCTCATCGACACACGCCGGTGTCGGAAGGTGGGCATTGAGGCCTGGGTGCGCAGGGGCGGGCAGGACTGATTCGGGGACCAGCGTTTGGGGGTGCAGCAGGCGCACAGGATCGCTGGCAGCAGCACTCATGGCGTCGGCCTCATGGCGGGGTGAGGGGCGCCGCCCTGGCAGAGACGTTGGGCATTCCGGAAGAGGACCATGCCCAGGGTTACGTGCCTTTTATTCACACCCCTACGCTGGCCTGGTGTACGCCGGGCCAGCCCACTCCCCTCACGCTTTCGGGGGGGACATCACAAGCTACATTTCCGGGACTTCCCCACTGGCTGGGGTGACATGGTTGCGTCCACTGTCCACTGCACTCCAAACACCAGCGGGGTGTGCCGATATGGATATGTGTGAGGTCTGCTTACTGCAGTCTGGCCAGCACATCCACGCCACACTTGGCATTGTGTACATTCCCATTCATCAGTCCCTTGCCTCCTTTGCACATGCCTGGTCCCCACCTCTTCCGACATTCTGCTATTGTGTGTCTGAGGTGCCATGCCGTAGATGGCTTATGTACATGGCTGGGCCAGGTTCCCTCAGTGAGTTGTGCTTTCATGTCTGGTGGGTGTGCATGTTGTATGTGAGCTTGTGACGTGTGCATTTCCTGAGTTGTGTGTTGCATGATTGTGGATTTGAGGTGTGTGGTGTGAGCATTTGATGTTGGCCAACCGGCAGTGCATTTCCGTGGGTGCCATCCTGGTGGCGCAAGTCGATGTTGGACTGTCGGGAGGTGCAGGTATCATGCACACTGCCTGGGTTGTTGGCGACATCGTTGGCGGAGGTTCCACGGTGGTCCACTATTGCCTGCACATTGGTGGGATCCGTGCGCTTTCTGTAGCGCTTATTGTGTGCAGTGTCGCCAGGGCCCATTAGTAGGACATGTGTGCAGTCACTTGCCCCCTGACACGTGCGGAAAGCCAGCTGTGGCGTACATGCCTTGCTTGGTTTCCGGCTGTTCCTGCGCAGTGTGTGTGAGGTATGGATAGTGGGGTACCAAGCTGATGGTGTCATTCATGACCGTTGTGGGGGACTTGGATTGGCCAGGCTGTGTGACTCCTCCGTCTCAGGCGGAGGTTGGTTGGAGGGTACCAGAGGCCAACACGTGCAGCACGGCCAGCAGCTTTGTCTGCGGTGGGATGTTGGTTGTCCGCTGTGTTGGTACGGTCAGCCTGTGGGCTATGGTGGTCAGGATGCGGAGGAGGGTTGTCCCTTTGGGCATATAGTGGGCAATGACATTCTCTGGTGTTGGGTCTGTGGGCTTGGTGCATTTTGGGAGAGTCGCTGTCTTTGTCTGCGCTGCCTCAGTGTTGGTCCGGGGGCGGTGGGTGTCCAGGGGGTGTTGTGGCCCTCTTGGGTGTCCGGCACGCATGTTCAGTGGCTCCATGGCATCTGTTGCCCTTCAGGTGTGGCTCTGGGCTGGGCTCCATTTTGTGGTGCAGGCTGTGCTCCGACTTTGCACCAGGTCAGGGCAGGTGTTAGATTCCTGCAGCTAACGCGCCTTATCGCCTGTTTTGTGGTCTCATCGCTGATCGGGCTGGTCGTTGAGAATGTTGAGGTGTGGTGTTGTCGCGGGTTTTTGCTCGGGAACGCCTACTCTGCATCTCATTAGCGATAGTTGCGGGGGTCATGTGTGGCGATGTTTTTTGCGGTTGCTATCGCAGGTAAACTGGTGTTATGGGCTGTTGACACCAGCTTGTGAATGGTGCGATGAATTTATCGCCACTTTGGCTGCGATAAAGTGCTGCTAACTACGCGATGTGTCCTTGAGAATATGCCCCTTGGTTTGTTAGTCTGATTTATTTTTATGAGCTGTGGCTTCTCAGTTGGGGCATTTGTGTGGTGCCTCACCATCTTTAAGCAATCACATACTAGTGCCCGCACTTAAAGTTATATGTTGTTAGCAGCCAGCCTAGTATGAAATTATAGTTTACCTCTGTTTTTTATGCACACTGCCATGTCAGATCTGAATTCACAATAGATAACAGGAGGGGGTGCTGCTGAGGACTGAACCATGCATGATCTATCTGCTGCGTCGCCTGCAAGTACTCATTAATCTGAAGATGATCATTCAATATTGCACTTCTCACATAGGCATAAGCAGTGCTGTGTCTCTGCTAAAAGAGCATGCCAAGGGTCATGCACAAAAGACCCCACCTAACAAATTAGAAGCTAGACAGGGCAGCAGAGTCATTGGCCAAAATCCTATTCATGCTCCTTTTAGAACTGAACTTTCCGCATGCTGTGCATGTCTGAATGCCGTGATGAGCTTGGGGGTGGTGCCATGAAAGTTTGGGTGGGGAGCTTGTCTGGACAATCATTATTTAGCATAGCTGAAGGCTATGTGTGTAGCAGGGGCTGCCTGAATGGAGGATTGGACACAGGGCTCAGTGGTCCAGAGCTGTTGCCAACCTCCACAGCCCATTACTAAAGGACATGAGAAAATAGTCTATTGGGAGGTTTAATGGAGAGACTTGCCTGATACCAAGCTCCACTGAGCCCACAGGATGGATGTCAATGGTGAAGTCATATAATACATCATGGATTATGTCATTTTTGCTGTCATCTGTGATATCATGTCATGAGCAGTTTAATAGGGGAGAGTGATGGTTTGTGCAACTAATGATACCTGGATAATTTCACTGGCTTTTAGATCTCATTGTGTAACCAAACAGAACTGATCATGACCTCACATAAGTTAAGTTTATTTACAGCGATTTTTATTTTACTCGCTTGGTAAAAACGTGTCCTGCATTGCTAGTTGATTAAACCGTGTTCTGTTCTCAAGCTAAGTGTGAACACTGTAGTTAGATTTGTGACATATCGCAACTTACTATGTCATTAGATTCAAGCCAGCCTGGCTGATGAGGAGTGATAGCTCGAAACCGGTCGCAGTATGTTTATTTCTGGTCCAGGGAGGACCTGGCCTGCCAGATCGGGCTGGACTGTTCCCATGGGGAGAGGGGTTAAGACTGATTTGCATATGGCTGGGTTCAAACTGGAGTGGCATGGTGAGCAAAAAAACGATAGATTTAGGCCCAGATCTCTGTACTGGGGTGTGAATGTATGACATTGTTCTGCATTCTGTCCATCAATTGTTCTTTTTGCATTTCTCACATAAGTTAAAGCACAATGGCCATGGCCAAATGGCAAGCTTATTCATCTGGGACATTTACTGAAGGTGCAGCGATATTATGTGAGCAATGGTTGAGTGACTCAAGAGAAGATCAGGTTAGATAAAAATGAAATAATGCCAGGAGTCCCTCGCAGGTGATAGTGTGCTATTCAAATACACATAACAATATTAATGCCACAGAAGATTATAGAGAGACATTTTGGAATACCTTAACAACTCAAATTCTTGCTTATGTCCATGCACATTTTATTCTAATGAGATATTTTAAGTTTCCTGTCAACCCCTGCTTAGACAAACAAACCAAGTTCATTTTCTGACAACCCTATACCCATAAATCCACAAACCACCTTATTTAAAATGCAGAGTCACTTGATCCCTGGAGGTGTTCTGCCCTGCCCCAATTAAAATTTTTACTTTTGATTTCAGATCACACTAATCCCAAAATATATCAGGCTGCCTTCTTGTCTCCAAACAGTTTATCTTATCAACAATGCTACTAGGGTTTCAATTATCATATGTCAAGGTCAAATCATGGCCTGATCTTAATTTCTTGAGATCGAATAACAAAGAATGATAGATTCCAAGAATGATGAAAAGATACAGAGTGGATGCATTAATCATCAGTGTGTCAACTAAAGACCAAGGGTTTCATCTTGCAAAAATGCTATTGAAAAATATGTCCCCGTAGAACATCTTCAGGCCATTATCCATCACAAGCATTTGCTATGATTCAAAAACTTTAAAAACAAATATAATAGAAAGAAAATACAGAAAAAGATTTAGGAAAATTATACGATACCCTCAGCAAAGATGGCCTGTATCTTCACCAACCGCACAATATCACCTCGCAAAAGAAAGGGATTGAGGATGAAAAAGGAAAAGCTCCTAAATTAGGTGCATGTTATAAAGCTGGGCACAGCTTCATAAAAATAGCCTAAGAATCAAAGGCAGAACAATTCCAGCCCCAGTGGTGAGAATAACCAATGTTTCCCATAATCAAATAATATTTCAACTATTATAAGAATTACACGCAGCCTTAGTGGCACAACACTCCTTGGTGCCAATTGTATGCTTTCCGAACTTATATTTGACATAACGCACACTCTCAATAATCTAATTGCAATAGTGGAAGTTATAAATGCAAAGACCAACAACGATTTGGCCTATTATACTCCGTGTCTTGTTTTGTGCTGGAAAGTAGCCTGAAAGTAACTTAAGCACTGCATTACTCTGCATCAAGGGGACATTCCATGGGTGGTACATGGGCGTTCCAATGCAACCACCCATGGGTTTTGGCATGAAATGCCATTTACTAACAATAGTAGACAGGGTTTTGCACCAAAAAATAACGCTGCTGGAAAGTAGGTGTTAAAAAGGAGAAATGCTTTTATTTCTCCTAAACTTTACCACTTTGCATGTGTGCTACACTGTACAGTACACATCCAAACTGGTAAACATTTAAAAGTTTGTCTAGGTATATTATTTTGTACTGGTAGGGCACGCTTCCAGTACAACACCGATGCAAGAATCACGCAAACTCCTTTGCACTATGGCTCAAAGGTGTGTGCATGGTGCTTGGCAGTCTAATTGTACTCTGGTTCTAGGAAGAGAGCAGGATAGTGCTGTATCTATGTAGATAAAGAGCTTTCTTGATCTCTCACTCAATGGAGCACAGCAACTCTGGATAATGTGCTGTGTTGTATTGAAGTTTTTTAAATCTGGGTCTTAGCTTACATGTTTAAGCCACACCCTTAATTGAAAAGGCCATGCCCTTTTGGAGACCCCCATACCCACTTTTTCCATTCCACTTAAATCCTGCAAGTGTCTGCAGGAGCTACAGACAGCAAGGCATGAAAGAACAGAGAGATAACCACTACTCTGAGTTTCTGAGCTGTGCTTTCAGGATCACACGTGATAATTCATGGAGTTAATGGGTTAGTGCATGTCCATAGACAGTGTGATTTGTTGAAAAATAGGTGAAAGGCAGTATAGCTGCATGAGTTAATTTCAAGTTGTTGTCCTATTTTACTTATTAGCACATTCATTGTAAGCCAAATGTGTGCTTTCTGGTAGATGTGGGAAGCTTTGGCATACAATCTATGCTACAACAAAAACCAAAACAACTTTTGGACAGGACAGGGGTAGTAACAAATGTGGGTATCAGTTAAGTGGGAGTGGGAGGTTATGCACCACCTCAAGCAGTAATCCTAATTCTCGTTAGGGTGAATCACTAAAATCATTAAATCAACCTGAACTCAACTACCTGGTAGCTATGGCACAGAACAGACAGACAATGTGTAAAATATGTATGCAGTAACAAAACAGTGATAAAGTCAAAACAAAACACAATAAAAATCTCAAACTAATCTAGAAAAATAGAGTTAATTAAAAAAATAGATTGACACCAAAACAACAAAAATACAATAAAAGGAATAAAGATATTCATTTTTAAAGTTTTAGATTTGAAGTGGCGCCAAAAAATATTAAGTGCCAACCACGGGCAACTAGTTGTGGTCAAACATGATGGACAGGCACCTACAAAATCCAAGATCAACCCAGTTGGAAGATTTACCTTCAGCCTTAGGCCCACATGCATCAAGCTAATTTGCGATCGCAAACGTTGCGAATCGGTAAAAATGCTGTTTGCGATCGCAAAAGAGCTCCTTCCAATGCATGAAACAAAATCACCGAAAGCTTTAGAAATCGGTATTTTTGCGATTTCTAAATCTCCGAATCGGTAATAGCGATTCTGTATTAGTGGTTCGCTAAATAGAAATCCCTAACTCGCATGCAACAAGACTTCGCAAATACAGAATCAGTAAAGAATCGCAAATTGCATTCCCTAAATAGGAAGAAACCATATCAGGTGGTAAACATTACACATTCAACAAATCATGTGTTAATAATTAGCAAACTACTTAAACAGCCCCAGAATGCATCAGAGTGTTCCACAATGGCAGCGCTCTACTTCATAGCGCGGAGGATGAGGCTAAGAGCAGCAGCACAGAGAAGAAGGATACAGGAGAGAATATTCAGAGTGCGCGTCACTTTGCTAGGGCAGACGGAGGAAGAGATATACGATAAGTATAGACTGAATGCCGCCACCATCCTAGAGCTCATTGCTGAGTTAGACCCAATACTGCAGCGTCAGACTCGCAGGACACATGCCATCCCCACCCATGTGCAGGTCCTATGCTCACTACACCTCCTAGCGTCAGGGGCCTTCCAGGGAGTAATCGCAACAGCTGGCGGTGTCTCCCAAAGTGCCTTATCGCGCTTTTTCAACGCCTTCCTAAATGCCATGTTGCAGAGGATACACCACCACATCAGGTTCCCCACAACACCACACGAATTGATGCAAACCAAATTAGATTTCTATCAGGTTGCACAATTTCCACAAGTCATAGGCTGCATTGATGGGACGCACGTACCCATATGTCCCCCTCAGTGAATGAACATATTTACCGGAACCGCAAGTCGTACCATTCACTCAACATCCAAGTAATATGCAATGCAAAAACCATAATCACAGACATAGTGGCAAGTTACCCTGGGAGTGCCCATGACTCTTATATCTTCAGGCATAGTGGCATGCACAGACGTCTGCTGGCTGGTGAATTTGGAGAAGGATATTTGCTGGGTAAACACATGTCATACTGTCTTGCACACCTGTCTGCCATGGTGACACATAGCAGTACCTAATGTTTGTCTATTTCAACATCCTGTAGGTGACAGTGCATACGCTGTGAGGTCGTTCATCCTCACTCCCTATCTGAATCCCACAACACGACAGGAGCAGCGATACAATCATGCCCACATTGCAACACGAAATGTGATTGAGAGGACATTTGGCGTACTGAAATCCAGGTTCCGCATCCTCCACAAAACCGGTGGGGCCTTACAGTATAGGCCGGAGACATGCTGCAAGATCGTCGCTACATGTGCTATGTTGCATAACCTTGCCACCAATAGGGGCATCCACCTGGAAGACTCTGATAGTGAGCCAGAACTGGACATCCAGCCACGACAACCACACCAAGCAGCACGCGGCCCAGATGCAGCTGAGGGGAGAAGGAGACGTGCCGAAATCACGCAACGTTACTTCTAAGGTGAGAAATCAAGACACAACACATTTTGTACGTAATGGTTTATTCTGTTAGGTGGGTAGTTGTGTTGATGCACACATGCCATACTCAGAAAAGTGCAGTGTGGGTGCAGACAATTTGTAAGTCATTGTCTTGGCACTGCAACATCTTTGGGAGATGGAGTCATAAGTCTGGTTACCCCACCACAGTGGCCCAGGTGTGATTCACTACTTTCTCCTGCCACGCACTCCTGTGGCCCTGTTTGTGGGCTCTGATACCCCCTCATGGACCCCTCTGTGCCAGATTGACTCCTGGTACTGCGCCTCCTGTCATGTGACACAGGTGCCAGTAGGCTGCTCAGGCTAGAGCCCTCCTCACTGTCCCCCCCTGCACGCATGGGGCTTCCGCTAGCTACTGCAGTCTGTAGTCCTTCCACAGCATCGGTGACCTTGATGAGTCCCCTTGCGACATCCCCACAGCAGTGGGCCATCTCCACCTGCATGCCGACAGCACGCCTTGAAAGCTGAGCTGTGGTGTGACTCAGCCTATTGACGGCCCGGGTGTAACTGTGCATGCGTGCCATAGCAGTCTGATGCCTCCTCCCATTTGTGACATGCTCTGCCTGAATTGCCCTGCACATATCCTCAATGCCAGTTGCAACACGGTCTAGTCTCGCATTGTTTGCCCTGTGCCCTTCCACTACTGCAGTTGTGAGCTCCTCAGGCAGTCATGAATACCACCCATGTGTTTGGCAAGTGTTCCCAGTTGGACCTGCATGTGACGGATGTTCCTCCCTTGCAGGCGCTGCACCTTCAGCATCTTGGACTCAAGGACACTTGCGGTGGATTCGCCATCCTCATCATCAGGCGTGGGAAACCTCCTTGGCCTTCGCCTGCGGTACTGCACCGGACTGTGCAGCATTGTTTGCTCTTGTGCTGGTGATGGGGGGTATGTGCAGGCTGCAGTGTGTGAGATCCAGTGTTGCTGTCCTCATCACTCTCCAAGTCAGGGAGTGGTAGTACTCTCCTCCTGCGGTGTGTGGGAGCAGGTATGGGTGGGGATGGCGGCATTTCTTGTCCCTCATCATGCTGTTCCATGTCTCCCTCGGACTCGTGGTTGTGCGGCCCATCACTGTCCTGCGCTGCATCTGTGAGTGGAACAGTGCAAGTTCTGTTATTTGTTTGTTTGCACTTGTTTGTAATATTACGCCTGCGCAGTTATATTAAATCTACTTCTGTCATGTTGAATATCTACTGTTGTCACTCCTTGCTGTACTGTGCTGCACTACACCTATGGTGTGCCCTCCATGCCTTCCCCTTCAATTTCTCTGCATACAACTCCCAGAATGCATTAGGGGTTGCTTGTAAAAGGTGGACTGGACTCAGGTGTGCTACACTACGCAGGGCATGCATTTGGGGCACGTTGTGATTACATTTGACATATGTACATGTTCAGCTGTGCACTTACCTTGGGAGGTGCCCGCATGTCCTGAGGTGTCAATCTGTGTCACACCAACTACTGTCTCTGGCTGCAACGTGGATTCCACCAGGTCCTCCAGTGTGGTGTTTGGGCGCACGCTAGATGTTCCCCCTCCTGTTTTGGCAGCTGCGGCTAGCCTTTCTGCCACCCTCTCTTTGGCACGGCTGCGAAGGTCATACCATCTCTTCTGCAGGTTCTGTATGTCACGGTGTGTCACCCCACAGCATTTATCTTGGCTTGTATGCCAAGCCAAATCTTCCTCTTCACTGACTCTGCTACATGCAGGGATTGTCTCCCAAAAAGCTGGTCATGTCTCCGGACAACTTCCTCAATGAGGATTTCAAGTTCCTTGTCACTGAACTTGATTTTTCTCTTCCTGCCTTCTCCTTTTTTTCTGGCTTTTCAGTGGCCATGGTGTATTTTTCTCACAGCTCCTGTTCAGCAACAATTCCTCCAGGGTGTGCTCCACCAGTCTTCCTCCTCCTCCTCCTCTCCCTGTGTGCAGGTGTGGTGATTCAGTGAATGACTTCCTGGTTTGTGATGTCATCACCATGCTGCAATATGGGTAATTCGCAATTTCCGATTCAGTAATTGCGAATTCGCAATTACAGATTCGGAATATACGGATTCGGTAATAGCATTTGCGATTTTTAACGTTTCGTAAATATTTACCGATTTCATTGATGCATTCCATTTTGCGATTCCATGATAGCGATTTCTTATTTTTCGCTATTATGGAATCGCAAAAACATTTGTTGATGCATGTGGGCCTAAGTCTCTGAAATTGAAGTAAAAATCCTCAGTGGGGCACGGCAGAAGGTTGTGGCAGGGGAGGGTTCCACATTGTCGTTGTAGCCAGCCTTGCTACATGTAAAAAAGAGTTTGGGGCTTTTTCATTGAAGGCACATTTTTAACAACAAACCTTTACATGCCCTTCTTTAAAATACCATGCTTCCTTCCTTATGGTCAAGAAGGCCTACTTAGGATTGACTTATAAAGAAAGTTCTGACCTGTGAAAAGTGTTTTTTTTGACAGATCAAATTTGCAATTTAAAACTGCAACATCCAGGCTACAAATGGTAGACCTGCAGTCACGTTTGCACTGTCACTGTAGTGGGTGGCACAATGGGTGTTGCAGTCCACTAGTGGCATCTAACGTACAGGCTCTGGGTTCACTTTGTACCATACACTAGTGATTTATAGGTAAGTTACATATATGCTAATTAGGGATATGCCAGTTTCATCTTGTGGAAATGGGGAGCACAGGCACTTTATCACTGGTTAGTTATCACATGTAAAGTGGACAGAATTCTACAACTAGCAAAACAGTCAAGGCAAAACTTTGGGGGTACAGCATGCAAAAGATGGTGATGTTCTACAAGTACATCAAGTGATAATAAATTTAGTAAAAACATTGATATTTATACTATTTTCAAGGATGGGGTGTAGGCCATCAACCTCACATCACTAAAGACATAAAGGCTGTGAAAAATCCATCTGCAGCTTACAGAGTATACCGAAGGGGCCAAGAACAATTGCCCTCAGAAAGGGGAGATGGTGCATTTGGCTACATTTCCACAAATATATAGCTAATTGAGATGTAATGTGGTAATGAAATTCCTAGAAAGCCCATGCTCCATCAGCATGTCCTGTGGTGATGCTAAATAACCATTACTGACTCAGCTCAGGAAGGACCTCAAGATCTGGCTCTTTGACTGAACTGCAGAACATCCCCCCCCCCCCAGCACCTTGAGACCCACACGGGTAATTAGCCGCACTATACAAAACCCCTGATTGATTGATTGATTGATTGAATTAACCGCTGAACTTTCAATTGTGTGAGGTCATAATCACTTTCATAACTTATGATAATGGTCAGTTTAAAAGACATAACTAGGGAGTTGTGGTGTTTTAACATGAAAAGACATTGCGCTACGATCCTCTCAAATCCAAGAGAACAGGTTCTGTCCCAGACTCTCCCTGCGATTGGTCCATGTACATATTTCAAATTAATCAGCCTTAGCCTCTCACCTGATTGGTGGACATGTATTTTCAGCCATAAATATAGGTTTGCGCACAAAATTACATACAGTTGCATCGTTCGGGAATTCACTTGTCAGGCGTAATAGGACAGCCCTCCTTATCTGCTCCTCCAGTGCATACAAAAATAACTAAAATCTGGAAAAAGGAAGATCTGACAGTGACATCAAGAAATACCTCACAATTTTGAACTGTACCTAAATTTATTACGCCTCCGCAGCTCCCATAACATTTATATTCCTGTAAGAAGCCTTTTGTGTCTCGTTTGTTAAATTTCAGAGGTTGTTTCTTTTGGAAACAATGAGCAACAGCATAAATATTGTGTTACAGAAAGTAGCAGTCACCAAGAATATTGTGTTATTTGAAAGAAAACAGCAGTAAAATGTTATATGTCCTGCTTATCACATGGCACGCTAAATAAAGCGCCAATATGTATGTGAAAGGTAAATGCCACTGTGGGCCAGTAATCCATTGGACATGCCCTGTATGTCAAGTAATTGTTATTACTGGTTTTGGGAATGTGTTAATTTGAATTAGAACATTGGAACGTTGGGAGCTCCATTGAAAACAATGGAGTAGCTCCGGGCTTATAAGGGCTGGTATAAGCCCGGAGCTCCAACATTTCAATGTTTCTTTGTTCACAGCTGTGGCTGTGAACAAAGGCTTCAGGGAGCCTGAGGGGATTTCAATCCCCACCGCGCTCCCTGAAGCCTTTGTTTTATTTGTTAGAACATTCTGCCCTCTAGTGGCAGAATGTTCTAATAGCCTTATAGCCCTTCGTAGCTGGGCTATACCGGCTATTAATGTCCCGCTCCCTTGTTAAAGGCCCTCGCCTTCGGCTCGGGCCTTTTAACGCTGGAGTGGGCCTTCAATAGCCGGTATAGCCCGCTACGGCGGGCTATAAGGCTATAATAAAACATGACATAACTTAAACTGAAAATAAAAAAGGTAGTGATTTTAAACCTGTGTCCATTACAATGAAGCAGATTTTTTGGGCCCTATTTACACGTATTTTCAGCCATACACATATGTTTGTGGGACGAAAATACCTCCAGGAATGCGCAAAGAAATTCATGACAGGCAAAAATACATATGTGGAAATAAATCCCATTCAAGGGTTTCGAAGGGGGCATTCTAAGGCTGGATTCACCCTGGAAGTTCACTAGATCATAATTGACCCAACCAGAACCAGGAAAGGTGCGGTGGAAGGGAAAATGGCACTTATGAATCCAACACATTTTAAGAATGTATTGGTCTACCAAAGATCAGCAGAGGAGTGACCCTAGAAAAGATGCGCAATGTATGGATTCACACGTGTGGCAGAGGTACAATCCTATAGAAGACAGAGCTTCCTAATGAACAGTTCTCAAAAGTAACGTCCAAGCTCTTAGACATATACGAGTCTACTAATGAGTAGTGAAGGTGCAATTCTTGGAAGAGGAAGGTCCCTAAAACCACCAGGGGCCGTATTCCACATTCTGCCCCGGGGGCGCCTCAGGCATGTGTGCCAGCTTTGTGTGCCCCCCGGGGCACAATGGCATTACAAAGGGGGCCACAGATGCTGTGCATCCCCTTCTATAATACAGATAGCACTGGTACACATGTTGCGCCAGGGCCATCATAGGAGGGAGTTCCCCCATTTGCTGGGGGCGTGGCCCCATGTAACTGAGGGAATCACTTTGCCTCTGCGTCATATTGAGGAAATGGTCACAGAGACAATCATGCCCTTAGGGGTTCCCTGAAAGTATGCCTCCTAAAGGCAGCCCTCTGGAGGGGAGACAGGGGGTCTCATGGACCCCCCCATACATCCCCTTTTAGGTTTGTGCAGTCACTCACTGCACTCGCCTTCATGGGGATCTCTCTCCCCATTTGAAAGTGCAGATGGGCTGCCACCTGCTTTGTGAAACACGGAGCAGCTTTTATATAGCTGCTCTGCATTTCACTTGAATGTGCTGCCCCAAGGGCAGAGCAGATTCACGGCTGCCATGGGGGCAGCACGTTGTTTCTAATACGGTATAGTCAGGGCTTTAAGTGGGATGAAAAAACTGGGGGGTCTCTCAAAGGGGCGTGGCCAATGTACTTAAGGGCGTGGCTTAAAACACGTAAGCTACAAATCTGTTCTTAGCATAGTGTGCCGCCCGACTTGTATTTTGCTGTTTCTGTCATTGCATCCAGATATATGATACAAGTAACATCATACCTACAAGTCAGGACTATTGGCTTTGTCAATGGTTGTTAGTTGCATAAGATAAATAAGCAGCAACTATGGCTTGTTGTATATAATATTGAAAAACCTTCCACTTAAAGCCCTGGAGACACCATGACAATGTTGCTGCTCCGGAGTTTTAAAAAGAGAAGGCAAATCCAGAGAGAAAATTACCCTCTTTAAAGGATTTCCCTTCTCCTACAACGCTCACCTGGCATGATGTCATGCCGTAACTTCTCCACTAGTGAGAAGTGAGCAGTGTGAGTACAGGCACATCGATGTGCCTGCTGTCACTGCAGTCCGGAAAAAAACGGACCGCCGGTACCAGGGCATAAAACAGAGCCCGATAGGGACCCGTTTCGAGGCCTCCTTTAAAAAACTGCTGGTGCTCAGCACCGGTGAGACCCAGCCCACTTAAAGCCCTGGGTACACTGTCCCTGTTTGCACCCGGCGCCGTAGTCATAAAGGTATTTTCAGTTCATGGGCTCATGTAAGAGTGGTGCAGGCACAAATTTCACAACCATAAGATATTGAGAGTAACATGCAAGATGTTAGGAGTTTAGGGTTCCCCACAGGAATCACAGTCAAGTGACCCTACAGAACAGACATATTTCCAAATCCTCTACATATTAAGACCCTAGAGGTTAACACAGGAACAATAGACTCAGCATCTGAAATAGAGGTGCTGGGGATGGGGTGAAGAGATGGAGACCATCAGGACATGATCAAAGTAAATAGTTTTTTATTTTAATGCAAGAAATATTTTGCATGTGGCATACAAATCCTTCCATATACAATATAAAAATGAGAAATATGATGGTGCTGCATGGAAATTGTTTGCTCAGTTTTAGTTCCCACTTCATGGCTATGGTATTTGGCTGACTGTGGCTAGATGAATTTACATTATGAGGTGAGCATGCATACCTTTCTACTGAGAACCTGCAGAATTTAGGAAACAGGGGAAATATAAATGTCATCATTTAGGGAATTATTTCAACATGTGGTTCTCTTTTCATGGTTGAATCTGTCCTGGCCGCATTCTTTTCTTTGTACAGCAGCCTTTCTGAAAACTGTATGGAGAGTTGTGGTTACTGAGTTATGTGTAGAAATTAGTGCAGGACAGGATTTAAGGACACGTGGCCATATTACAGAAAGGGCCCTGGGATGCAACGGGCATGTGCACTCACTATGTGTGCCCGCTGTGCACCTTGGTATTACAGAAGGGGTCATAGACGCTTGTGCGGCCCCTTCTGTAATACTGATAGCGCTGGCATACATGTAGTACCAGCACTATCTCAATGGGCCATTCCCTTATTTGCATGGGGGCGTGGCCCCATGCAATTGAGGGAATCTCATTGCCTCTGCACACGCGACGTATTAGGCCAAAGGCAAAGAAGTTGTCAAAAGGCGCACTGTCAGTGAGCTCCCTGGAGGCAGCCCTCTTGATGGAAGAAAGGGGGTCCTACGGACCCCCACTCCAGACATCCTCCTGCAGGCGGGTGCAGTCACTCGCTGCATCCGACTGCAGAGGGATCTCTAATTTCTCCTCAAAGTGCAGGCGGGTTGACGCCTGCAGTGTGAAATTGTGGAGGGGCTTTGAAGCAGCTTCTCCTTATTTCACTTGAATGACCTCCCCCAGGGCAGCTCCAGTTTGTGGCTACCCTGAGGGCAGTACATTCTCTGTGATAGGGCGCACTTTCCCTTTTAGCACAAACAGGAAAAGTGAGCCCTATGTGTAATAAGAGCCCAGGAGATACAAGCAATACATTGCATTTCATTGTTCCTCAGGGCTGTTTTCTCCCACAGGGTTTGCTTTTTCTGCAGCAGCAAACTTGCAAAACAATGTTTGCTTTAATATCAGGGAAACCAACAAGAAGAAATCAGCCCATCAGACCCTAAACAATCCCACACACAGGCAAAACAAACATTGACAAAGCCAGATAGGTGATAGGCGAGATCTATTGGCTTAGTCAGTTTTTTTGCCATGTAAATAAAAGAGCTAAGCAACGAAAATAAAAGCACTTTGATGCAGTCAGTGTTGACTGTGTCATAGCGCTATTTTTTTACTTTCAGCCATTTCGCACAGCAGCCGGACTGCTCTACAAAATGGCTAAAAAACATTGACATAGTCAATAGATCGCGCGTAGGCGGGACATATTGGCTTTGCCAATGCTTGCTTTGGCTGTCTGTGGGCCTGTTTATAGTCTGATGGACTGTTTTTAATATTAAAGCAAACTTTGTCTACTGCAAGCTCTAATTCATGCACTCTTTCATAACTTGCAAACACTTGTACAGCATGTCAAGTTAAAAAATTTCCACATATAGACCACTTTTTTAACTTTATAATTCGCTAATGGGTGCCACTTCTGTCCCAGTCCAACCAGGGGGGTCCTTGTCACTGGGTGAAAAATGTCAGCAGTAATATAAACAAACACAGCAGGCCTGCGCTCAGTGAAAGTAATTTGCTTCAGAAGAACTGTGCACCACTGCATATTCAAACTGCCAATGAGGGATGAATCCAAAAGGCAATGCCGGCGATTTTGCAACCTGGATTACAAAGTGCAGCGTCTTTAATGTTTCTTGTACAGTTGAAATGTCTGGTATTCGAAAGCCCAATGAGCAGGAAAAGAGGCCACGTTGCCACTAAAATACAGAGTAACTAGCACGCTTCGCCCGCTGTATCTCATAATAATTTAAGTTAGAGACTGAGCAATGTGAACAGCTGCATAAAGGAAAGTCGTTTAAACGTTTTGTAAAAACCTTTTGCTGTAATGTCGGCCAAAAGATACCTCAAAGTAAAAAAAGTTTAAATTTAGGCCCTCAATAAAAACTTAAAGTGAAGGGAAAAAAGTGCTGTTACGCAGCCAGCGTTAACCGCGTTGAAGCATGCTTTTTTTAAGCCATGTTTTCATTTTTAAGAGAAGGCTGTGGTCCGTGGGACCACTGCCTGCTCTTAAAAAATGTTGGCCCTCACATTCACAAAGGGGAAGGGGTCCCTAAAGAAGGGGTCCCTTAGGGACCCCTTCCTGTTTGCAAATGGGTTACCACCTACTTAAAGTAGGTGGTAAAATGCGAATGTTTAGCAACTGCATTTCGGTCGCTAAACATTCTTACATTCCACTGCAATTCTGTATTAGGAAGGGATGCCCGAAACACACCCCTTCCTAATACCGATTTAGTATGTATTCGCAATTCCAAATTGCGATTCGGTAACATGTTACTGAATCACAATTTGTGGATGACACATACAAAAATTCACTTTTCTGGTAGCAAACAGCCCGATTCTGCGAATCAGGCCGTTTGCGACCAGGAAAATGCTTGATACACCTGGCCCTTAGTACATTAATCTCATACCCCATCTCTCAATGCATTGTGGCATTTTCGCTTTCGTGTTACTAAATATTGTCACTAACGCTTGATGATCAGTAACCACTACAAATAGTATTCCAGATAAAAAGGTATGATAGTATTCAGAAGCCATGCTAAACTTTCTTTCTCTGGCTGAGTGTATTTCCTTTCAATTTCAGAAAAGCTTTTACTGGCATTAAATATTACTTATTTGGTACTCTGGTACCCGGTCTTTGTTGCACCAGTATTGCTCCTAACTCTACAGAACGTGCATCCACCAACAATTCTGTAGAAAGTGTAGGATCAAAGTATGATATGTGAGCTGCAGAAGAAATGTCTTTTTAATTTTTGAAAACGACATCTCACACTTTTCATTCCACTCAAACTTGTTTCCATTCTTTGTTAGCTCCGGAAATGGTGGACTTATAGTGTCAAAATTCTCAGTTTACCGTGAACAATAACTGGCCATACCCAGAAATGAACGTAACTTGGATAGTTCCTTTGGATGTGAAGTGCTCACTAAAGAGGATACTTTAACTAGACTTATTTGTTCCTTTAAAAAATATGACCATAAAATGTCAGTTCTGATTTATCTACTTCACGTTTTTCCGCATATTAAGTGAGCCCAGCCTCACCTAAAGATTTACATACCTTTGTTACTGCACAGTGTTATGTTAAATTAATTTAAATTTTAGTGCATACGAATCACCCCAGGAGGGTATCTCGGTGCAGCACAGGACTCAGGCAAAGTTGAAACTCTTAGACCAGAAACAGCTCAGTCTTCAGAAGTTTTCTGAATTTAAGGTGATCAGTACATTTCCGTATGTGTGTGGGTAGCTGGTTCCAATACAAGGGGGCAAGGTATGAGAAAGATCTACCTCCTGAATGGGATTTCCTGATCTGAGCGACTGTAAGGAGAACTTTGTCAGTAGATCCCAAGGTTCTGCCTGACTGTTAAGGTGTAAGCTTCATGGAACGATAACTAGGTCCTTTGCCGTTCAGCGATTTGTGTGTTGAATAGCAGATTTTAAAAGCAATTCTTTTGCGGACAGGAAGCAAGTGAAGTGAGTGCAAAAGGAAAGAAGAGACAGTCCCGGAAGGGAGATTTTAAATGAGGGAAGCTGCTGTATTTTGGAGCACTTGAAGTTTAGTTAGAAGTGCTCATTAGTAGTGGCCAGTGGGCATTACAGTAATCCAGGTGGCTGATAACCAACGTTTAGACGAAAGTTTTTCTCACAGAAAGTGGGAGAAGAGGAAAGACTCTTCACAGTGAACGCATCATATAAAAGCAGGTGCCACTGGTAGCCACAACGTGTTCTTTCACGGTCGGCGATTAATCAAGGCGAATGCTCAAGTTTTTACCTCCAACTTTGGGAATTGGCCCTGAGCCTAATTCAGAAGGCCACCAATCAGGGGTCCAGAGCTGTTGGGCCCTGCCAAATAGCATAATCTCTGTTTTGCTTGTATTCAGCTGGAGACAGTTTTCTGTCATCCAGGTTGCAATGGCTTTTATCAGTCTTGTTTTTCTTGAATTTTTCCAAAGATCAAAATATCATCACTATAATTCATGCAATTTTTACCTGGTCTAATAATATTCTTTAATGTTTGCTGGAATATTTTGGCAGTGGAACAAATTCCAAAATCCAACCTTTTATACCAGGCTTACCCTAAGTGAGTAGAAAATGTTGTTATGCATCATGATTGCTCATCAAGTTCCAACTGATGTTAACACTTGCATACGTTTAGGCTTGAAAACACTGCGGCACCATTAAAATTACTTAGAGTGTGATCCAAATGTGGTCCTGGACTTTGCCTCTTAATCCCTGTGTTAAGAATTCTCATGTCGACACATATCCTGATTTTGTCTGTATTTTTCTTTGGAACCACAACTATCAGTGAAACCCAGGAAGTGGAGCTTAACTGCTGGCTCAAAGATATCTTGATTTAATAAAGAATGTATTTCCTGTTCTACTTTGCCTTGTAAATGAATTGTAACTCTCTTTCTGCATCTGTGCTACTAGTTTGATTGACTCATCTGTAAGTAAAGTCACAACCTTACCCTTCAATTTACCTAGATTCTGAAATAAATTTGGGAATATTGCTACAAGTCAGTATTGCATTGTTATGTAAAATGTCATTGCAATTAAACCCATGAGTTGTGCAGTCACATTGTTCAATAAACAAAGACCTTGAACTTCTCCTTGCAAGACATGGATTTCTTCTTCACTTGAAATGTTTCCATAAGTAAGTATTTCTGTAAATTTTCCATTATTATTAACAGGGCGACTGGCTCCCCATTGAAATATATCACATTGGAAGAAGTCAGTACAGGTTTTTTTGACATTTTTGCATACTTAGAAGCACAAATAGTGTCGCACATTGCTCCATTTGCCAAAACAAGTGGTGTTTGTGATCACCTACTAGAATATCGACTAAGGAGGTTTTCTTTATATGATCTCTCTGTATTAAACATCTTTCTTCAGAGCTCACTGGTGTATCCTGCATCATCTATAGTCTTTCTAAAGAATTATTTTTATCTGAAAATCCTTGAGATGACTCCACATCATAATCTTCCATTTGTCTTATGTATTGGCCATTACAACTTTTATCTTGTTTCTTTCATCCTTTTGTATCTTTCCTTGTTGAAGTTTCTGAGTTGACTCTACAGATGCTTACAAATTGATTAATTTTCCCACATTTTCGACATGTTTGTCCCGTAGCTGGACAATTTCCTATATTTGGGAACTGTAGACTACATCTGTAGCAATGCTTTTCTTCTTCTTTTTGAAAATTTTATTTTTCACTTTTCTTTTCTTTTTTAGTTGACATTTGTCTCAATTGCTCCATTGTTTTTAAGCGTCCTTGTTCCATGTTCACAGCATGAGCGTTTGCCGTTGCTTCTGCATGAACCATCTTTAATATAGTTGATAGGTCATATGTTTTTTCCAGCAGTTTTTTTAATACTATTGAGCTACATCCTTCAATTATTCTTAATCTTATAGCTTCTTCATTATTGAACTACAGAATTCACAACATGTAACTAATTTGCGTAACCAAGTTACAAAATTATCAGCAAATTAATCTTCTATTTGCACGCTGTACTGAAAGTACATCTTTATTTTGTTAAGGGTCTAAATTTTCATGTAAACATTTTATAAGGCCTTTATACGTACTTGCTTCATCCTCATTAAACGTTATAATTATATCATCCACTTTGTCACGTATTAAATTGAGCATAAGTCTCTTGCTTGTTCATCAGAGCATCTTTTATATGTGGCTTTTAGCAAATGCTCAAAATTTCTTCTCCATTTTTCCCCTCTTTGAGCAAAAGTTTGTTGATCCGACATGTCAAAAGGCATTGGCCTATGAAAAATGGCAGTGGAAATAACTTCGTGTTCTTCATTCAAATGCATTTTATCTGTCTGTTAATTCTAAAGATGCTGATTCTTTCTTTTGGAATATGGTTTAGGGATTATATCACATATTTCTTTATTCTGAGAGTAAATATATAAATATACAACATCTGGCGATTGTGCCTCGTACAAGGAGGGCGCGATCGGGCGGGCGCTCTTTCCGTTTACTGGCTGCCAAGCTTTGGAATGCTCTGCCATTTCCCATTTGTGCCATGGTGAACTAGTTGGCTTTCCGCAGAGCTATTAAAACCCATCTTTTCCCCACAGCCTAGTGCCTTCTTCTGATCACCAGCCTCTATGTTCTGCTTCAGCGCTGGGACGCATCTTTGCTGAGGCAGCTGTGCGCTATACAAAACATGCTAACATAACATATATATATATATATATATACATATATATATATATATATATATATATATATATATATTATGTTGTGTTTATACTTTGTTCTACACACACTATACACACTAAAGAAAGAGGGTTGCAAAATTTGAGCTGAAAAACATTTACTTCTCCAATAACCTCGCCATAATACGGCGTCCAGCATTAACTCATATTGCCGGTCCCTATTTTTGCCTGGTTTCAAGATGGCCTCCACTGCAAATCCCGCTTGTAATCTCACAATACTTCACGAGTTGAATAGTAGTCTCTTGTTCCAAGGCCACCAAAACAAATCACAAATGTAATTGTGCGATACTTTGCGAGTGAACAGTCAGCTGCAACAAATAATATGCCGTTTCAGGCCTCCCTCTTTCAGATCCTCAATCTGACATTTCACTAACAGTGCAACAACATGTACATTTGTTCAAGTGTCCCCAATGTAGATCCTTTAAAATTAGCCTTTGGGGCACAGCATTGCATAGTGAGACTTGCATCGGAAGTGGGAGGCTCGCTTTGTCGTCCTGGAGTTCTTCAACATAAATGTAGTCCTGCCTACTTACCTCCAACAATGTAAGGTAGGGTAGCAGGAATAAATTAAATATAGGCTCATAATATCTTCTAGAGAGTCAGTTATTCAAACAGCTTCTTTTGTATGATGTCACCTAACCACAGCTTCAATTCAAACTGTCTAAATTTCTAACACATACATTCCTAACCTATCTCCCATTCTATATTCTGTGTTATTTCAATAAAGTACCACAGTACAATATCAAAACATCTTCCCGCAACAACAATCACAAAGAGGAAAGAAAAGAAAGAATAGAAAGTAGAAAGCTAACTTCAGAAAGAAAACAAAAAGAGAAAGTCATATAGATAAATATGTTAACAGAAAAACACATAAAATCATAGAGTAACATAAGCAAATCATTCTCTAACTTAGGCACAGATTTACTAACATTCAGCGTCATGGGTCTGCCACTTTTTTGGCATAGCCACAGTGCACAATTTATTTTGGAATTTACAAAGTCACATAAATCCCAATTTGCGTGACTTTGCAAAACAAAAAAAGTATTGCAACATAGCATAGCGATTTGCATCTGAGAGGTGCGACATAGATGGAGCATGAGAGTTCCTGTGCTCTGAAACCGGTCCCAGGATGCTTGTTTCCGGTCCAGGGAGGACCTGGCTTGGCAGTTCGGGCTGTATGTTCCCACAAGGAACAGGGTCAAGGATGATTTGCATATGGCTGGGTCCAAACTGGGGTGATGTGGTGAGCAATAGAATGATGGATTTAACCCAGATTCTTGTGACTGGGGGTGAATGTTTGCATTGTCCAGCATTCCGTCCATCAATTGTTTCTTTTGCATATGTTGCCCTAAGTGGGAAGGGTATGCCCAGATGCGGGTCCCGTGCTCCATACACCACTGGATTCAAGTTAGCCTGGCTGATGAAGGGTGATGCCCTGAAACCAGTCCCAGGATGCTTGTTTCTGGTCCAGGGAGGGCCTGGCTTGGCATTTCGGGCTGGACTGTTTCCACAAGGAACAGGGTCAAGACTGATTTGCATATGGCTGGGTCCAAACTGGGTGGTGTGGTGAGCAAAAGAATGATGGATATAACCCAGATCCTTTTGACTGGGGGTGAATGTTTGCATTGTCCAGCATTCCGTCCATCAATTGTTTTTTTTGCACTCAGAGATCATAAAGGCAGCACCACAAAAAAGGGATTCTTTGCTGCTTCATTTTCCCTTTAAAAATTGCAGCTGTTTGTGGCTACGCTCACTGGAGAGAGAGCACAGTTCATCTTGTAACTGTTGCAATTTGTGCTGCTCAGGGAAGGAGCTACCAAGCAACGCACTTTCAAAGTTTCCCTGGCCCCTGACACCAACAAATATGAGTAAACATTGCCTTCAGGCTCCGACTGTTGCTGCTGATTAAGACTCGATGAGGAGTACAAGTACTACAGAGGTGCTGTGAGGTGTGAAAAGAAGGCAGTGATAGGTGAGAACTACAAACTTATCTTGTGTGTAAAGTCAATTGAACACACACGTTGGGATCATTGGGAGTGGATTTGAATGTTTCTTATGCTGTACCATACAAGCATCTTTGCAGCAATTTCCAGCAGCAATTTCCAATAGCAATATGTTCAAAGTTCCCTAGTTGCATATGATCAGTGACACCAAGTTCCAGTCATGCTCTTAAAATTTTATAATCACTGTTTTCTTTTGTGTGACTCCAATTGGTCTATGCTGATGTGGACATTTTTTCTAAAGTGTAATTCTGGGTGACTACCTACTTGTGTAATTAATAATTGTATTGATACACATAGTTGTAACCAATAAATAAATAATAAAGCACTTGAAACAAGATGACTATTTGGTTTAGGAATTTGATTAATAATGAAAATAATTATGCCTCATTTTCAAGTGAGGGACCATTTATTTTAAAATGGATGCAGTTTCTGTGTTAGTTCATCTTGCTCCTGTCTCTTTTCCCATCCCAATCACTGACCCCCTGAAAATCATCTCTCCCCACAGCTTCCTCAAAGCATAAAAAATCTTGTGTACCTAAAATATCATTTTGAAGGATTGCTGCTGGAAGATCCAATGAAGGTATGCAGGAGAACAAAATTCTATGAGCTATTGTTTGAGAGATGTTTCATATTAAGTTGTACATGTCTGGAGTGTAGTTGCTGGGAAAGCAAGCAGAAGATTTCTCTCACCTTAGGGAATGGGTTAGTGTTAAGAACAGTGGGCCCGATTCACAAAAGTAATCTGAGACAAAATCCTAACTTTACGACTTTCGGAATTCACAAAAGGAATTTAGGAGTAGTAAAGTTAGGATTTTGTCTTAAGTTTGTCTTAAGTTTTGGTCTTAAGACAAAATCCTAACTTAAGTTAAACTTAAGCTAAACTTAAGTTTAACTTAAGTTAGGATTTTGTCTTAAGACCAAAACTTAAGACAAACTTAAGACAAAATCCTAACTTTACTACTCCTAAATGCCTTTTGTGAATACCGAAAGTCGTAAGTTAGGATTTTGCCTCAGATTACTTTTGTGAATCGGGCCCGTTATTATTTGTGTAGCTATTTTTAATTTGCCAATGTGGCCTAACCATGACGTGCCATGCTGAATTTGTAATTTATTAATTATTTTGCATAAAGAATGTATAAAAACCCTTGGTTTTGGGGGTTCGTGGTAGACTCTCCATCTTCCTCTCAAGACTTTTTTCCAATTATTTTATTATTTTCTCCCTCTTGTATAGTGCTGTCAGGCCTCTTCATGAGTTTGACAATTATAATCTCTTTAGCTTTTTTTGCCTAAATAGGGAATTTGTTATGCTCTGTGATCTGTATTTCTCTGTAACTGAGCCTTTATGGTAGACCTATGCATTTCTTGTATCATTCTTCTTAATAATTTTATGATAAATCCGTTTTTCATTCTCTGATCTAGAACTAAGTCATCTAGTGATTCAAGTTTTATTTTATTTTGACTTTAACTTTGCTAAATGAATGATCCATGAATGGGGAGTGTAGTCACTTCCCGCTAGATCAATGAAAGAACCAGAGCCAAATTTCCTTTCCACTGTGGTAGGTCTAGGGAGCATAGAGCAGTAGTTCTCAGCTTCCTCATGTATTTAGCCCAACATGCCTTGATTATACACTGTGATCTCGGGTATGAATCCCCTAGTCTCACTTTGCTGAATATCTCTTGTGGGAGATCAGCAATCCTCGTAAGGTTTGCTAGATCCGTTTTCACGGGGTCTGACTCTGCAGATAGCCATCTCGACATCCAAATCATCTGGGTGGCCAAATAATATACTTCCAGCCCACCCTTATCTAAAGGTTGCATGGCTTCTTCGACTGAGACACATCTCCTATGTTGGCCCCACATTAATCCAGATAAAATAGATTGTGGATCTCGTAAAATGGAACCTGTATGGAGCAGAAGGAGCACCATTATATAGTACATTAGCATGGGTAGTATAATCATTTTAGTTATAGCCACCCTTCTCAGGGGGATAAAGGAAGTTTAGTCCAGAATGTGAGCGGCTGATATTGTCGCTGCATTTGTCCAGGTTACCCCCTTTTAGTTTTTCACTTGTATGAAAACATGAACTCCTAGATATTTTAAGGTTTCTGGTTCCCATCGTAAGGTCTTCCCTATGTATGGTGGATGATCATTAGAACTAGTAGGCCTTAGTGGGAATGAGAAGGACTTTCCCAACTTTGCTTTAAGACCAAATACACCACCAAATTCTGATAGCAGTGATATTATATGGGAGATACTAGTCATTAGATCACTGAAAAACAATGTGTTGTCCATGTACAGGCTGCTATATGTGTTCTACTGCATATGTCGAATCCCCAGGCTCGGCCTTGAGCTCTCATCAAGAATGCCAGTGGTTCTATGGCCAACACAAACCAGCTGGGAGACAAGTTTGCAGCCCTGTTTGGTTCCTCTGTGTATCTGCCATATATTAGAGAACACCCTGCCAGTACAGACCCTGGCCAGCAGCTGGGAGTACCATAGCTGTATCCATCTTAAGATGTCTCCAGTCCCCCCTGTTCTGACCAGCACCTTGAAGAAGTTTAGCCATAGAAGCGTGTCAAATGCATTCTCAATATTGAGTAAGGTCACAGTTGGAGAACTAACTGTTATATGTACTTAGTCCAAGATGTAGAAGAAGAGATGTAACTTAATGTGTGTTTTCTTGCCTGGAACAAATCTGCAAGGATCCAGATGCACCAAGCCAGGCAGATAAAGAAGCAGTCGGTTCACAAGAATGTTTTCCAAGATTTTACATTTTCTGTTAAGCAATGAGAGTGGCCTGTACGATTTGTCATCAAGTGGGTTCTGCCCTTGTTTATGTAATTCTGTTATTATTATTTCACTAGTCGTTTCCTGGAGCATCACCCTGCAATAAGCCTCCATGCACATGCTGTGAAGTCTTGTAGCAATTTGTGCTAAGTAGGTAGTCTAAAACTCAGGGGATAATCCGTCCACTCCTTATGTTTCCCTCTAGCCAGTTGGTTGATAGCAATTTTAACCTCTTGCACATCTAGAGCTGAATTAAGCAGTATTATTCGGGGGAGAGTCCTAGTATGTGGATGGGTTCAAATAATTAGTTATACGTGTGGGGTTGGGCAACTCTGGAGCATCATATAAAGTCTGATAATAGCAGGCAAACACTTTATGTCTGTTTGTGTAGCTGCAACTTGATCAAAATTTGCTTGTTTGGAACAGATTGGTTTATAGTGGATTTCTGATATTACTAGCCAGGCCTGGATTCGGGCCCCTCTGTTGCCCTCCCTAAATTGTTGTGTTAGGTAGTATTTATAGATCAGACATTGGAGGCAACCCAGTAGGGTCTGATAATTCTTAGTCACCTCTAGGAGTTTTGGTCTACTCATTGTGGTCTTAGAGTTTTCTAAGGTGCAGAGTTGTCATTGTGCCTGCCTCAGGGATTTCTGGGTCAGTGTTACTTTTATGCCATGGGAAGTTTCGATAGATATCCTTGTTAAAACAGATTTAACAGCATTCCACTCTATATTGGGATGGGAATCTGCTCCCTTATTTACACAGAAATAAAGAAATATAGTTTCACCAACAGTAGCTGTAAAGGGGGGGTTTAATAGGGCATCTAGTTGCAACCTGCACTTCGGCACCGTGGGTGTCACCCTTCTGAAATTCAGTATTAACATCAGTGGGTTATGGTCAGAATCAGTACGACACAGATATCCTGCTTTAAGGAACTTATGTGTCAGGTTTGCAGACCCCGTGTACATGTCTTGCTGTGTATGTGTTTCATGGACAGCCTAGTAGTATGACTACTCTTGGTCTTCAAGGTGGAGTTCCCTCCATAAATCCAACAGACGTAACTATCTGGCCTATTGCTCAAATCCACAGGCCAACATTTTACAGGGAGTGGCTTGAAGAGAAAGGAGTGAGAAGTCTTGGTGACAGTCCGAGACCACATTATAATCTCCTTCCCAGACACTGAGGGTCTCCAGTGTCTTGATATGGTGGGGTAATAAGGCTTTTGTAGTTGTCCTATATGGTGTGCGTAAATGCCTGCAATAGTGAGTGGACCGCCATCTAGAGTACCTTTAATTATCATAAATCTACCCTCTGTATCTATTATTGTGCAGTCAAGGTGGCCCCTCCATCTCTTCTCCAATGTGTAAAGCCAATATTATATAGTGCTTCATAAGCACTATATAATATAATCGTCCCCCTGTGATCAGGTAAAGAATCTTGGGGTGTGGCTAGATTCCAAGCTTTCCTTTGATAATCACATTAGGCGAGTGGCGGGAAAATGTTTTGGGGTTCTGCGAGGTCTCCGGAAGACCTTGGATGTACTGCCAATTTCAGCAAGGAAAACTATGGTCCACGCTCTGGTGACGTCACGCATGGATTCTGGGAACGCCCTTTATTTGGGAGCTAGTTTCAAATGCGTGCAGAGACTCCAACGCATTCAGAATGCTGCGGCTCGTCTCGTTTTAATGTTACCCAGGAGAGCCTCTTCCAACAAGGCCCTGGCTTCCCTTCACTGGCTCCCGGTAAGGGAACAAATTCTTTTTAAAGCTATGTGTGTGAGCCATCGCATTTTACAGAGAAAAGGACCCACCTATCTGCATGACTTTCTTACCCCATACTCTCCGACCCGCTGTTTGAGATCTAGCGGGACAGGGCAGGTTAGCATTCCGACCATTAGGAGAGCTAGGATGGGTGGCCGCTCCTTTCGTTTCCTAGCTGCCAAACATTGGAATAAACTCCCCCCGGGGCTCCGGCTGGAGTCTGCGGAGACAGTCTTTCGGAAAAAGCTAAAAACCTGGCTCTTTCCTTCTTTGAGCTCTCTTGTTTAATCTCTTCTTCTTTCCTCTGCCTGGAACCTGATCTGTGCCGTAGCGCGGGGACACACTAGTAAGTGTAACCAAGCGCTTTATAAGCTTGTTATTATTATTATTATTATTATTATTAAGCGAACCAATCCCCCTAACATTCCAAGTGAGAAAGTTGTAGTTGTTTCTCACATTAGATTATGTGTGCATTTGGGGTCAGGAGGGCCCCCAAAACGAAATAGGAGTCCTCTCCGGGACAGTGATGGGTATCAGAAAAATGATTAATGGGAATAAGACGCGTTGAAGAGGACCATGTTTACATTGAATTCCTCCAGCTTTTTGCCTTCTTTTACTGAACCTGTTTTGCTGGCCATGGGACACTGTGCGCTTTACCTCTGCTAACCAGAGGTAAAGTGCTTGGGCTTCCCCTTCCAAACATGGTCAAATTGGCATACATCTAATTGGTACATTTAATTTGCTTAATAGTCCCTAGTATATGGTACAACATGTACCCTGAGTCTGTAAATTAAATGCAGCAAATCGGCTGCAGCACTCCTTGTGACACCCACTAAAGTAGCTCTGTAAAACATGTCTCCAGGCCTGCCCCTGCAGCCCGGGTATACAGTTTTAATCTGCCATTTCAACCTGGCAAAATAAACATTTGGCCAGGCCTAAACCTTTCTTTTTAATTCTTATAAGTCACCCCCTAAGGTATGCTCTAAATGCCTGTAGGACAGGTGCATGGTATTTAAAAAGTAGGACATGTATATTTAATGATTTACATGTCTTGGCAGTCAAACACCTCAAAGGTCATTTTTCACTATGGCAAGGACCTGCCCAGGGCCTTGCTGCTGGTCTCTTGGTGGCGTCAAAGTTTACTCCTCATGAAATTTCCTCAATCCTGGGAATTAGAAACTTTTTGCCAAGTTTTTGCTCTGAGAACTAACAGGGCACCGGCATCTACCTGCTGGGCCAAAGATTCAGGTTGCTCCCACTACATTCTCCTCAACAGCAGCAAATCAGATCCAGCGAGACCCAGCGGAGAAGGTGTCTGGTCTCATGGAGCCTTCTTTGGCTACAGACTGCAGCCTTGCCTCGCTGGAAGAATCCAAGCTCCAAAAAAGTGACTACATCCAAAAGTAGCAATTTTCATAAGGCAAAGGCATGAATAGCATCCAGCCGGCAAGGGACCTTCTCTGGGTGCGAAATTCAAATTTCTCCCGCTCTGACCTATCCCGCTAAAAGTCAATGGCTTCACCGAGACCTCGTCCAGCGGCTTTCCTTATTTGGTCACAGTTTGCTGCCTTGTCCCACTGAGGATTTTTGACTTCCATCCAAGAGACTACGGGCCACATGCATCAAAGTCAGGATTTGCGAATCCTAAATAGCAAATTTTAAGAAATCGCTATTTAGGACTTGCAAATCCCTATGCATGTAGGAATTGCAAAAAAAATTGTGATTCCTACATATTCCTTAATTGCGACTCGCAAATTGCGAATCGCAATTAAGGAATAGCTACCCATTCATTCCTATGGGCCTGGAGGCCCATAGGAATGAATGGGAATTGCATGCGCAATTTGCGAGTACCAAATAGGTACTCGCAAATTGTGCATGCAATTTCAAGGGCAAGGGAGCCAAAAGGACACCCTGTTGCACCCCTGAAATTGAGATGTTACCACATGTTGCGCACGTACATGCCTCAAGGGCATGTGTGTGTGTAACATGAAACTTTGAAAATTGCACTTTAGTGCATTTTTCAAAGTTTTTGCAAATGACCATCAAGTTCAAATTGATGGCAATTTGCGATCCCTAATTGCGAATTCGCAATTTGAAATTGCATCATGCATTGCATTTAGGGAATCGCAATTTGCGATTCCCTAAATGCATTTGTAATCTAAGCAATCGCAAATTTTGCGACTACTTAAATTGCGAATTTGCATTTGGGTTGATGCATCCCAAATGCAAAAATACCGGTCGCAATGGGGCAGATTCTGCGAATCTGCCCGTTTGCGATCGGTATTTTCGTTGATGCATGTGCCTCTATGGGTCTGATTTAGAGTTTGGCAGATAGGTCACGCCATCACAAGCGTGATGGAAATCCCATCCGTCGTATCATAAGGGCATTATATCCAATGGCATAATATGGAGGACAGGATATCTGTCACATTTGTGACAGAGTAATCCATTTGCCAAACTCTAAATCAGGCCCTAAGTCCGAAAGTAAAACTTTTCACCGTGACGAACCTGATCTGACCAACACTCCATCACAGTTAGCCTTAAATCTTCCCCTTGATCCAGTTAAGTGCAACAAGATGATGGTGGTTGGCACTTAGCACTTTTTAGAGCTACTCTGAACCTTAAATTTTAACAATTCATAACTCTAATTCTTATTATTTGATTTTACTCATTTTGCTGTCATTTTATTTATTAAATTTACTCTATGTTTCTGAATTGGTTTGGAATTTTTCTTGTGTTGCGTTTTCACTTTTTATCTCTTTGAGTACTGCATAAATACCTCACACATTGCTTCCAAGTTGAACCTGACTGCTTTGTGCCAAGCTACCAGAGGGTTAAGCACAGGTTTATTTAGTGACTTTAGTGATGGGTTCCCACCCCCTAAACTAATTCATATAACCGGGAGTGTAATAGCCAACGATCTGAAACAGATAAAACAGTGAGGCTGTAGAGCCCTAGTTGATCCTCCAGCGTCATAATGCAGTTCTGACAAGTAACCTGTGGGTTAATAGTCATAGCGGAGTAATGCAGTGTATATTCTAAGCAACTGTGATAATACATGGTCAGGTTTCTATGGTCCCCTTTTCCACCGGTCATACCTAAACATGCTCTGACAACCGTAACGGTAATAAACAATATTAACACAAATAAACTTACTATGTTGCTCTTGCAACTACATATTTGCAAAAGCATGGGGAGAGGACAAGTAGGCACAGCCCCACCTCGCCATCTAAAACATCAATGCAACCACAGACAAGTAGGGTTGTTGGCACAATCAGTGCTTCCTAACCTGTTCCCAGTGCAGAGTGGTATAAACACTTGCTATTTGAAGTAATGCCACTTCCCTTATACTTAATTTAAAACAATATCATCAGCTGTCATGGGAGTATTAAGCGGGCCTCAGTGCGTTGTGGACCCGCCGCCCGAAGTCAATGTTTCTGATCGTCCCTCGAGGGTTTTTGTTTTGCTGACACTAAAAGTTGATATAGTGTAAGCCTGTGTTTTCCTAAGGGAGGGCCATCCTGTAAGGGGAAGGTCATCTCCTCTCCCTTTGTCTCAGCTCTGGGAACCGCTTCATACCTAATCAAGGAGTCATTCAGCTCTTGGTGACAGTGACCACAGTCAGAAAGGCACATTTGGCTCAAGCAGGAAAAGGACAGGACGAGGGAAATGAAGAGTCAATCTTGGTGCTGCATTTTTGAAGCAGCTGAAGCTTTGGGATGAAGAGAGCAGGAAGAACTAAATATAGGGTATTGTCATAATCCAATCTGTTGATGATCAATGAGTGCACAATTGTTTTCCAGATATATTCAGGGACTCATTTTAAAATGTTCTTCAGAGATCTCTCCACAGCAAAGCAGGGGGCCATAATTGTTTGAATATGTGGAAGGAAGGAAAGGTCCTTATCACCTTTGAACTCAGAATTCTTACCATAGTAGACAGGCTCAGGGACGCTCCTAATTCCGATGGCCGCACGCTGTATGACCAAGCTGATATAATATTACTGAAGAACTGCATTTCAGATTTCCCTGAGTTGAGCTTTGAACAGCTCTTTTTTAATGCTGTCTGATACCAGTCTGACGCACCCTTTAAATGTCTCGCAAATCCCTCCATGGAAGTAGAGCATCAACAGGGTTTCGTCAGTATGTGGCACTACCATTGGACCCAAGGAACCAAAAATCTTTGCAAGGGGTGCAATATATACATTAAACAAAATAGGGCTCAATGCCGAGCACTGAGGGACACCATGTCTCAATGGTTTAGAGGCTGAAACAAAGGGGGGAATGTGGACAGCCTGGGTTCTGTCTGACAAAAAGATTGCATGCTTTTACTTCTTACACTATTGTTTTTGGATTCATTTCTGAAACAAAACCTCTTTAGCTAGTTTCTTTGAGGGTTGCTCGGCTGCCAATGATAGGTTACGGTTGTACTAATAAAACCCTGCCTGCCTCTGGGAATCCTCCTCTGCCAACTGTTTTGGAGCTCAGCCACATTTCCCAAGAACACTATGACTTATTTATCCCATAGCAAGGAAATGGGCTTTCTACAACTATTGACAGCAGGATAAGAGGCTACATTTAAGCAATATTATCCATGCGGGAGGGAAGTCTCGGATAGATATTGTGGGGAGTGGATTCAGGGGGCAGAAGCAAAGTCTAGGGCCCTACTTCAACCCTGTCAATACCTACCTGGGAATGACCTCCCACTAGTATAATATTGGAATTTTAGGTTTCACCCTTATAACCTGAGGTGAAACTCACAAAATGATTTGTTAGATGGAGGGTTTTTTATGTCTCTATTTAGGTGGGAGGTTACAAGAAGCATACCAGATGGATTTTCTTTCTGGTGATAGGGATTCACCATTGAATCCCATTCAAGAGCATCGCAGTGAATGCTTGGTTTTGAAGGACACAAAGAGGAAAAAATATAAAGGGTGATGACAGATTTTAGTCACAATGCACATAAATTGATGGTAGTATTATAAGCATTTTAGTAATTGTGGTGAGTTCTAAGGTGATTTTACCCTGTGAAAAAATGCTGCTCTTCTGCTGGAATCTGAGGAACTATAGAAAATGGTTGTCTCTCATGATTGTCTCATAGATATTTTTGAAGGTGCATCAGAAACTAAAATGTGGATATATTTGCTATACAATCACAAATATTTTCCTCAGCCATGTGAGAAAAACGTGTAACAGGCTGAGTAAAACATACTTCCAACAGCAGCTCCAGTCTGTCAGTTGATGCCCAAAGGTTCTACTGCGATACAAAAGGGGATGATGGACGGAACGTTTGATCCAATCAAACACTCACCCCCAGTCAACTGATCTGGGTTTAATCCATCATCATTCTTTAGCTCACTCCACCACCCCAGTTCAGACATAGCCATGAGGCACAGGGTCAGACTGATTTGCATATGGCCATGTCTGAACTGGGGTGGTGGAGTGAGCTAAAGAATGATGATGGATTAAACCCAGATCAGTTGACTGGGGTGAGTGTTTGATTGGCTCAAACGTTCCGTCCATCATCCTCTTTTGTATCGCTTTGTTCGCCCTAAGTTGGCGGGGGTATGCCCAGACGTGGGTCCCTTGCTCACTTTGCCACTGGATTCAAGCAAGCCTGGCTGATGACGGCTGGAATGCCAGAAACCGGTCCTAGGATGCTTGTTTCCGGTCCAGGGAAGACATGGCTTGGCAGTTCGGGCTGGACTGTTCCCATGAGGCACAGGGTCAGACTGATTTGCATATGGCCATGTCTGAACTGGGGTGGTGGAGTGAGCTAAAGAATGATGATGGATTAAACCCAGATCAGTTGACTGGGGGTGAGTGTTTGATTGGCTCAAACGTTCCGTCCATCATCCTCTTTTGTATCGCTTTGTTCGCCCTAAGTTGGCGGGGGTATGCCCAGACGTGGGTCCCTTGCTCACTTTGCCACTGGATTCAAGCAAGCCTGGCTGATGACGGCTGGAATGCCAGAAACCGGTCCTAGGATGCTTGTTTCCGGTCCAGGGAAGACATGGCTTGGCAGTTCGGGCTGGACTGTTCCCATGAGGCACAGGGTCAGACTGATTTGCATATGGCCATGTCTGAACTGGGGTGGTGGAGTGAGCTAAAGAATGATGATGGATTAAACCCAGATCAGTTGACTGGGGGTGAGTGTTTGATTGGCTCAAACGTTCCGTCCATCATCCTCTTTTGTATCGCAAGGTTCTACTGCAGCTTAACCGCAGAGTTGTAATGAACAACTACAGCGCTAACATTTGATCTTCATGACAAACGTGAAGCACAGCTCAACACCATATTTCTGGATCCAAAGTTGCAGAATTAAAAGCGCTTCCTACGCAGGTGACTGCAGTAAATGAACAAAATGAGGGGTTTTGTTTTGTCATCTAATTTATGGTTAGTGCTCTAGAAAGCTAAAACGAGGAGTAATTTTCTGTAAATTCGCAAAATTGTACACATCCATGTCAGAAATAAGTATGGCATGCTGAGTAAAATATGTTCTTGCAATGCCAGCAGCAGTAGGTCAGTCTACTTCCAGTGTTCTATTGTAGCTTCACCATAGAGATCTAATGAATAACTAAGGCGCTAACATTCTGTATTTATGACAAATGTGAATCATACATGAACGTTATTTTGTTTGAATGGGAGCTCTTATTTTAAAGTCTTTTTGGAGCAGGCATTGAGGTGTTAATGCAGATATGAAGCTAGCTGTTTGAAATATGTAAGTAGAATATGGGTTTTTAGTCATTTGAGTCATAATATTTTTTAAAGGAATGAAAAACTGTTTAATAGAGTTATCCCTTCCGAAGTCAAGTCCAGCATGCATTTTACACTGTTTTTTACTCAGGCTACCCATCTTTTATGTTGCTTAGTGCCTCTCTAATTTTAAAAATTGTAATCTTTGGTAGACATCGAAACGTTTTGAAAATTTCAATTGAAAGGCATGTGAGTAGAATCGTTCCAGAGGTACAGGAACCTATTTCCAGACAGATTTCATACTTACAATTAATAGATTTGTGCTGCAATGTGTAGTAGTGAAATTTAATCAGAACAATGGTTCACCTGGAGTTCATTATGCAATTATAATGGTAGGCCAACACAAATTATTCAGCTATCAGTTAATACAGAGACGAACATTACACTATGGACCAAATACTGATTTACTATCAATCTGGTTTAACATGTAGATATTTTTCACAAAGAATAAATACCAAGACACCTACACAGATAATAAAAAAAAGGCAACAATTGTGCAAAGTGTTCCCATGTGAAGAACCACACAGAAGTGAGTATGCTATAGGTTTAATACAAGATTGCACTTTCAAATATGTGCTCTACAGCACACATATGATAGACCTATGGGAAAATGAATTATTTATGCCGACTTCAATTCAGGTTATTACTGTTGACAATGTTTCAAACCCGTTCGAATAATTGGGTTCTCTTGAGGACAATCAAAAAATAGAGGGACACCTGGGAGAGGAATAACAAGGAATTTAGTTGCCTGAAGGATTGTTAGTCAGTTACATAATGGCCTTTAGTGGGACTAATTACCCGAGAACGGGGGCTAGGTGAACATTCTAGTACTAGTTCTTTATTAGAATACTGTGATCTTCACAGGATCTACTGTGGGAACAAGGCGTGTTGCCGACCGTGCTGGTTAATTTTGTAATGAGGCTTCTGTCAAGTATTAGCTATGACTCATTTGGGTAGACATTGAACGACTGGGAAGCAATCAAAGTGCAATATTTTTGAAAGTGTACAGTTATCTGATTTACAGTTCTGCATATCGACTTTGGAACAATTGCACAAAACATTCCTGAGTTCTATTTCTATGTGGAAGTTGTGCAGACCAGTGATCAAGGGGAAGCAATGTTCAGAATGTATCTGTTAATCTAGAAATAAATTAGAAAAAGTGATTTAGAAGTTTGTCTGACACTTGCTCAGTGTGGATTGAATATGGAACTTATAAGAATTTACCATCATTTTGCTACACACGCATCTGAACATTTTTGATGTTTTTTATGTTTGTTCCAAAATACCTCTTTTGCTAATTCTTATGTCTGTGTCTTTTTTTGTTGGTACCTCATTGAAAATAGATTTTGGAGGTTTTTAACATAGTTTTCCGTTAATTGCATTCTTCGACATTCATAATGTTTGAAATAAGTCTTGCAACCCATAATTGACTGGCGAACTTACGGAATTCTTCGGGTCACAATAAAAGCAGATGGAATTCAGCAATGATTTGAAGACTGGTGAATTAATGGTAGCAATTAAAAGCTCCTGATTTTCAAACAGTATTCCTTTAAATTCCCACTGAGGTCCAGCATAACCACTATTACTGTCCCAAACTGGACCATAAATATCACTTCCTAGGTCAGCAAGTCTAATACTGTCTCCTCAAAATATCACTGCTCAGCACAAGTTAAGATGCTACAGAGCATGACACCTCTTCTTCACCACTGCTATTGACACAAGACATACCAGGAAACAGAATGAGGCATAAGCTACCATGACCTGTATCCTGTTAAAGACTTTGTCTCCTTTGTAGCATGGAAACAGCAGTTTGTTCCACACTAAGGGCCCGATTACGATGTCGGACGGACCGGAGTCCGTCCGACATCATTTGGGAACTGGAACCGAACGGCCTCCTGTCGTCGGTTCCAGCCCAGCAAGTAGGATGCGACCGAACCCTGTTCCCTCGCAATCCTATACTTTATAATGGGAGCATGCATTCCGAACGGAATGCATGCTCTAATTGTAAAGAGCAGATGTGCAGTTCATCCCTGCACCCTGTGGCAGGCACCTCAAGGTGCCTGCCACAGGGTGCAGGGATCAACAGGGGGGCACCATAGGTGCCCCCTAGGCCGCCGTTCGGCAGCCTTGCACCCATGGGGGCCATGCTGGGGGCCTTCAAAGACAGATTCCCAAAGCCTTTCTGTCTCAGAAAGGCCGGCACAGAAAGGCAGTTTGAATCTGCCATTGTAATCCCTCGGCTGGAAAGAGCCGGCTGAGGGATAACTGAAGGCTTTCCGAATAGCAGACGGACTCTCCGAGCCCATCGGAGGTCATTCGGAAATCCGATTCGGATTCCATTCTGACCGACCCCATCAAAATGGGTCGGTCGGAAAGGAATCCGACCAGCCGAGTACGATGCGAGGCTGAAGGGCTCCGACCAACGGTCGGAGCCGTTTCAGCCCGCATCGTAATCGGGTCCTAAGAGGGCAGTCTTATTTGGAGGCCAACGGAGCCCTACTTGTTCATGCAGTCCCAAGCTAAGCATTTAATGGGCATTTCTGTCTAATGGGTCTGGGACCTCCTCACCTTTACTTAACTCATAATCTTTGGGAGACAGTATTCCTACGTGATGTGGGGCTACACCTGGTTTGCCCAGTTATTGATTTTCCTTTTCGCTGCTTCAGCAAGAGTGCTGCCTTTGGCTGTCTGATTTGCAGCTTTCACTGCACTGCTTCCTCTAACATTATGAGTTCTGGATAAGCCATAGTGTGGAAAGCATTGCAATGTTCGGTACTTGTCTATTACAGGAACATCAAAGGGCTGTGTGCACCCTCCTTGGTCAAGCAACCCGCACTCAGGCTGTTTCCTCCTCATCAGAGGTCATAGAGGTACTTCCTACTGGGATCTCTGTTTCAATGGCAAGAATGAAGGCAACAGATATTGGGGCTAGGCTGATTCTTATATTTGAAAGTTTATTTGCTTCCTCAGCATTCAACAGCTAATTATTATGAAGACAAGAGAGGATTCAGGAAGCTTGAGATGGTATCTTGTCTCTTTTTGAAAAGATTTTGCCATTGCACCAGAATACACAGTCATTTGTAGGAGAAATTTGTGGTCTCTTCTCTGAGGGTTTCAAGCTCTACTGATGGTTGTGTGCTGTTTTACAAGGGCCAGAGAGTCCATCGGCGTCATGCATGGCGTGTGGAACTAAATTGCAATAGCTGTTGGAACGCTTCTACTAGAAGGGCAGTATCAGCACAGTGCTTGCTGAAGAGTGCAGAGATCCATGTGACGTCTGAAGGATAAGAAAGGGCCTTTATCTCGCAAACAACACCCAGGACAGTGTGATACTAGAATATCATTGTCAGAATATCATCTGACATAGATAGTGACATACATATTGGGTTCTAAATGCCCTCTACAAATATTATTGCCCCACTGGAGCTATTAGAAAATCCACACCTTGTGGCACGATTTTTTTGTAAACATTAGTTATGACATGATACATACAACCCTGAGGATACTAGACTCTAGAACAATTTGAATCAGCAACAAAATGTGCAGACATATGTGCTCTTGATTTTGCCCATGTATCGTTAAAATCTTTTTTGATGCATATGTCACACCTAAAGTTATTAGAAGGGAACTGCTTTAATATTTATACTATTACTCTTTATTTACAATTGTATAAATTTCTTGTCGGACTATCTAGATACTATTTTGTCAACAAACCTGGCATCCTTGGTGGGGTTTCCCATGCCTTTTTGCCTTCAGGACTCCTGTTTTTGCTGACTTCATAGTCAACCAGGAACCCAATTTATAAGAAAACTGTATTGACTCAAGACCTGGCTGTTTGGCTGAGTCACATGAACCATCATTACACTCAAGCGCCTGAATACCCTCCCGGGGGACTAGCTGCGCTATATAAATCCACTGGATTGATTTTCTTGTCATCATATGGAAGTGAATTAATGTCACTTCTTTTGACTCTGGTCCAATGTTAATAATAATGGGACCTGATATTATCCAAAAATTTCAAACTTACATTAACCCAATTCAAGTCAAAAACTGTCAAAGAGGTTATAAAAGCACTTTTTGACCTTTGAACTTACCTTCAGTGGGAATTTGGCAAGCATCATTCCTTTCTCACGAGTTTCTTTAGAGTCCAAAGCAAGCTGTTTTCCAGGCAAATATATGTGATACTTCGGCTATTACACATTCTTGTTCTTTCTGCAGTCAAGGCAGTATAAGTTACCATACCCCTACCCAAATGTGATTTTTCCAATGAATAGAGCACGGAAATATGCTCATTTATCATCAGTAAACTGATGGCAACATCTCTGGGCCAATAAATATGGGAAAAAGTCTCGAAGCATTATGTATGCACGTTTTCCTTTAAGCTGCTATCTCCCTGTCTGTTACACATGGTACTTTTGGATTTAGAACATGAATCTAAATAACCATCTAGGAGTGATAAAATGAATAATAAAATGGAACAGAATGTATACAGTGAATTTACGTCTTTAACCAGTGCTGTTTCCAACCCTGACTCCATGTCTATTTATATAAAATGTGGCTCCATTTTCCCTGCACCCCTTAGGCTGGCAAACAAATTCTGTAACTCTAGTGTTTTCTTTGACCCACCTGTCGTTGTGATGTGACCATCATAGAAAAAAATACTAAAATAGGAAATGCAGAATTACGATTACTTATAATTTGTGAGTATTTCGTAAATTTACTTGTTTTGGACAATGTGCCATAGTTGCATTGCCATAAGTGCTAAACAGGGAAGTTATTGACTTGGGGCTTTATTTAGAGTTTGGCGATTGGATACTCCATTACATACGTGACGGGTATCCTGTGTACCGTATTACAACTGAGGACCTGGCTTGGCAGTTCGGGCTGGACTGTTCCCAGGAGGCACAGGGTCAAGACTGATTTGCTTATGGCCAGGTCTAAACTGGGGTGGCATGGTGAGCAAAAAAATGATGGATTTAACCCAGATCTCTTGACTGGGGGTGAATGTTTTGATTTGTTCTGCATTCCGTCCATCAATTGTGTGTCTTTTGCTTTCTCGCCCTAAGTGCGCCGGGTATGCCCAGACGTGGATCCCAGGCTCACTGTGCCACTGGTTTCAAGCTATCCAGGCTGATGAGGGGTGAAACCCTGAAACCGGTCCTAGGATGCTTGTTTCGGTCCAGGGAGGGCCTGGCTTGGCAGTTCGGGCTGGACTGTTCCCATGAGGCACAGGGTCAAGACTGATTTGCATATGGCCAAGTCTAAACTGCGGTGGCATGGTGAGCAAAAAAATGATGGATTTAACCCAGATCTCTTGACTGGGGGTGAATGTTTTGATTTATTCTGCATTCCGTCCATCAATTGTGTGTCTTTTACCATATTACAACTGCCATAGGGTATAATACACTTGCAATATGGCGAATGGGACTTCTGCCACATTTGTGATGGAGTATTGCAGTTGCCAAACTCTAAATATGGCCTTAACACTTTGCATATGCCTTTCAAGTCACCTTAGACACCCTATAACGTCCAAAGTCACTTTTTGCCTTGTTAAAAATAGGTCGCAAGTAGAATTTTCATAAATATAAAAATTTAGGGCAGATACATAATATATGCATGAGTTTCAATTTAAGTCTACAAAGGCGAAAAGCAGACTTTCCTTTCAAAGCTTGATTCCATGTCCCCTCAAATTCATAAATGAGGATTTAGAGCAGTCTTAATCTTAGGTATTTCAGTTTGAAGTACCCAGGCAGGTTCGACCTGAGATAATCTTAACCTGGAGAAACAAGGGTTTCTGAAACTAGATCCATATGTTTGTATTGTTGTAACATGGCCAAGTCATTCTCCCTTTGTCTGCTGAGTAAGGTTCTACATAAAATGCATTTTTGACTCACTCGATTTAGCTTAGCCAGTGTCTCCAAGTCGGGTAGATATACATTTCTGTAGCCTTTTTTGATGATGCTACATTCAAATCCTTATCCTTATATGATGTTTTCTTAAGTTCTAGATAGATTAGGGATTTCAGGGTTGTAGGATCAGCCCCCATACAATCACATGCTTAATTCAAAGCATCAGCCCTATAATGGAGTGATAGAGTTTATAGATTCAGTTCTAGCCTGATGATACAATGAGGAGTGGCAGTACAAAGATGCAGAAGATTTTATACACTCTGCATTTAGGCTTTATTAATATTGGATATGACTGTACCATTAAATGCAGGCAGTAAAATATAAAAGGGATATGTTTCATATTTAATGCTTTAATTGATAAATTAATTGCTCTACCTCCAAATAATTTGGAAAATCTTGCTATAGATTTGGTGATCATATTTGATTTGAGCTTTCTTGTCGACAGATGATTGGTCCAAGATAGCCTATTATCAATCGTAACTCCAAGATACTCATATTGATTGACTGTTTCAATTGAGGCATCTCCTAACACGCAGGGTACAGTCTTGATTGTCTTTCCAGATATCATGATTTTTGTTTTTGATAGATTGACAATTAATCAATTCTCTGACTTAAAATAATTTTAATGGTTTAATAAGTATTGTAGCCCTTTTGAAGTTTGCAACAGTACCACCAGATCCTCATCATAGCCAATTGTGACACCCCCTTGTTCCCCAACTTTGATGGTACTTCATAATCTGATTTAAGAAACTATGATAAGTCGCCAATCTATTAGGAGAATTGTAGAGGAGTCAGGATGCAGCCTTGTTTAAGGCCATTCTCAGTGTGGAATTTAGATGACAAAACGTTATCAGTAAAACGTCTTACGAGCTGTTTCATTTTTAGTGACTTTTTTGCAAGTAGAGTCAGTGGCACAATGGTATTTATAGCAGAGCAGCCTGGCCAAAATCCCATTTGAGAAGGTGGTATTAACTGTTGTTTTGTTGCCCAATGTGCCAAAGTATTTAATAGCTGTTTAATGAATAGTAATTCAGCAGTTACAGTTAGCTGAGCTAACTATAACTTGCGCCCTCGCAATACACTGCTTAGGACCTCACATATTACATCGCTCATGACATAGTCAGTGACTTCACTGATGACATCTCAAATGACATCACTGATGACATCATCCAGTGACTGTGAGTGCTTTTAAAACGTTTATGAGTGTTAAATATATATGCCAAGGTGTATTGATTAATCAGTGGATGTATGATTGCCTGTATGGATGATTCAGTGGGTGCGTGACTGACTGTATAACTCAGTGATTAGGTGTGCCAGTGAATGTATGGGTGAGTGACTAGGTTGTGTGAATGTCTGTTTCAGTCTGTCAGTTGGTGTCTAAGTGGCTGTATGGGTTGGTGAGTAGGTACATGAGTGGCTGTATGGGTTAGTGATTGATAGTCTGGGTACTTGTGTAGGTGTATGAGTGTCTGTGTGGGTGGGTGAGGGGGTGTGTGACTGCCTGCATGGATGAGTGAGTGGGTGACTCAGTGGTTGTATGGGTTTGTGAGTATGTCTGTGAGGGGCTGCATGGGTGACTGAGAGTGTGTATGGCTGTGTCAGTTAGTGAATGGATATGTCAGCGGTATATGGGTGAGTAGCTGCATATGTGGAAGGCAGTATAGGTTAGTGTTGGAGTATATGAGTGACTGTATGTATGACTGAGTGATTGTGAGAGTGGCTGTATGGGTGAGTGTGTGCTTGTGTCACTGACAGTATAGGTGAGTGAGTATGTATTAATATCTGTATGAATAAGTGAGTGTGTGTGTGTATAACTGTATAGATGAATAAGTGGCTGTGTGATTGACTCTATGGGTGACTGAGTAGGTTTGTGAGTAGCTCTATGGGTGACTGACAGTGTGTGAGTGGCTGTACGGGTGTATGAGTGGATATATCTGTGGCTGCATTAGTGAGTGATTTGGTGTATGGGTGGCTGTACGGGTGAATGAGTGGATGTGTGTGTAGACCTATGAATCAGTGTGTGGGTGTGTAAGTACTGGTATGGGGTGTGTCAATGGTTTTGAGAATGGTAGTGTGGAAGTTGGAGTGGGAGTATGAAAGGTTATATTGGGGTGTAAGTGGGTGCATCAGAAATTCTGTGGATGATGTCATCAGTGATGCCATTTGAGATGTCATCAGTGATGTCACTGACCATGTCATGAGTGATGTAATATGTGAGGTCATAAGTAGTGCATTACGGGAGTGTGAGTTATAGTTAGCTCAGCTAACTATAACTGCTGAATTTCTCTGGTTTGGTACAAGTGAAATGTCAGCCTAATTATAACATCCCTGTAAACTTTGTTTTGTTCTGTGAATTTCTGAGGTTTTAAAAAAAATCTGTTTCCTATCTATAACGTCTTTGTAACATTTGGTTTTTTCAGTGAATTTTTAAGGTTTTTTAAATGATAATTCCTAACTATAACTAACGTACCTGTAACCTGTGGTTTTTCAGTGAATTTCTAAGGTTTTTGGAAATTCTATTTCTTAATTGTAACATCCATTTTTTTAAGTGAGCCTCTAAAAGTTTTGTATTTTCTTTCTATAATTGTATATTATATTTATATTTTATACCACTCATTTTTTTAATTGGTATGTGTTTATTCAGAAAGTACATTAATAACTGGTTTTATTTTTAAGAATGTTTTAAGTCCGCACAACATTGTCCCTTTTATTGTGGAGAATCTGTGATCAGCTAATGTATTTCACATACTGAAAAATACATTTAAAGAAATTTTTTTAATCAGAGCCACCCAAGAGGCCAAAATTTTGTTCATTTTTTTGTCAAATAATTTTTTCTCTAATTTTTAAAATCTGCGACGATGTCATGATGATCGTGATCATGTCGCGAAATCGCAAAACAAAAGCAAACATTCAACGGCCACAACGACATTTATGAATTTAACTTAAAAAATTCATTCTAACTATTACAATACACACATTACTAACCACATTACTGCTTTAAAAACATATTTGTACACATATATATGTAGTAACATTTTTAAAAACTGTGTTTGAAACCTACTTCCCGTTTTCGTGATTACACCTAGAGTCGCGATGACTCCTGTAACCGTGATGATCGCGCCTTTTTTAGGGGGTGCAAAACACATATATGCATGCATTTTAAGTATTTTAGAGGGGTTTATTACTGCACTGTTTAAAGTCATATTTTTGTAAGGAGTTTGCATAAAAACAACCATTTAAACCGATTTTCCATTTTCGCAGTGACGCCGGGCGTCGCGATGATGTCGTTAGCCGCGATCACTGAGAATACGTCGCGAAATGTCAAAACGAATGCAGACATTCAATAGCCACCACCACATTCAAAACATATAACTGCAAAATGTATTATAACCAACATACTAAACACAGTACTATCTAAATGACTGTATAGTAGCATGTACAACTCCCTTAATATCTCTATAACACAGTGCATAACTTTTTCAGTGTAATCTATGACTGCATGCATCACTGTATCACTAAGTCTCTCATTCACTGTATAAGTATTTGAGAGGATCTGTGAGATGGTGCATCAGTCTATCAATACTTCTGTAACGAAATACGTGACTGCCTCAGTACATCTACGAGTGGGTGCATCAGTATCACAATGGGTCTGTGTAAGTCTCTCACTCAATCTGTGAGTAGGTGCATGAGTGCCTTTGTGCATTTGTAAGTAAGTATATGACTGTCTGACTGGATCTGTGAGTGGATACATGAGTGTCTAAGTGGGTGTCTGAGTGGGTGAGTGAGTGGGTGCATGAGTATCTGAGTGGATCTGTGAGTGAGTGTATGAGTCTCTCAGTGGGTCTATGACTGGCAGCATGAGTGTCTGAGTGGTTCTGTCAGTGGGTGCATGGGTCTCTGAGTGTGACTGTGAGTGGGTACATGAGTCTCTGAGTGTATAACTGACTGGGTGCATAAGTCTCTGAGTGGATCTATGAGTTGCTGTGTGAGTGACTGTATGGGTGTGTGAGTGCCTGAGTGGGCCCATGAGTGGATGTATGAGTTTCTGAGTGGATCTGTGAGTGGGTGTATGAGTGTCTCAATGGGTCTGTGAGTGAGAGCATAAGTCTCTGAGTGGGTGAGTGAAGGGGTGCATGCACGAGTGTCTGAGTGGGTCTGTGACTGAGAGGGCAAGTGTCTGGGTGGGTCTGTGAGTAGATACATGAGACTTGACTGGGTGAGTGAGTGGGTGCCTGTATATCTGAGTGAGTTTCTGAGTAGGTGTGTAAGTTTCTGAGTGTATGAGTGACTGACTGAGTCCATAAGTCTCTGAGAGGGTCTGTGGGAGTGCCTGTGTGGGTGTGTGAGTGGGTGTATGAGTATCTCAGTGGATCTGTGAGTGGGTGTAAGAGTGTCTCAGTGGGTTTGTGAGTACATAAGTGTGTGAGTGGGTCTGTAAGTGGGTACGTTAGTCTCTGAGTGGGTCTGTACATGGGTGCATGACTTTCCGAGTGAGTCTATAAGTGGGGGCATGAGTATCTGAGTGGGTCTGTGATTGGGTGTATGAGTGCCCAGGTGGGTCTGTGAGTGGGTGTAAGAGTCTCTAATTGGGTATGAGACTGTATGCATGAGTCTATGACTGAGTCTCTAAGTAAGTGCATGACTCTCTAAGTGGATTTGTACATGGGTGTGTCACTCTCCGAGTGAGTCTGTAAGTGGGTGCATAAGTACCTGAATGGGTATGTGAGTGGGTGCATGAGTATCTGAGAGGGGATGTGACTCGATGTATGAATGTCTGAGTGGATATATGAGTAGATACATAACTCTGTGACAGTGACAGGTGAGTGTGTACACATATATATATATATTTTTTTATATTTCCACCAATATACGCGATGACTTTGCGATAGTCACGATGTCCCCACGACGGTAGAGAAGGGCCTTGCTGGCAGTCGCAGTGTCATCGCAAATAGCGCGGATGATTAAAAAAAAAGATTTTGGACACATAACTTGTGTCACTAACACACCCATTTCTCAAACATGGGTTCAGAGTATCCTCACCCTGACCCCTTATGTTAGCTTTCACACAAATATTTAGCCCCGGGAACCATTACCGGACGATAAAATGGCGGCAACAACTTTCTGTTCAGGTTGCGTCCAGCCAATCAGAGAATTTCCGTTGGCATGCGCATTCGCGATTCAGTGCGAAACCACAGCGAAATATTGGAAGCCATAGATATATCTATAATTTTCGGGCTTACATTTCTCAAAAACTACTGGATAGATTTGTGCCAAATACCAAAAAGCACAATCTACGTAACAACATCTACCTTTCTGCCAAATTTGGTGTAATTCAGTCCAGCGGTTCGGGCTGAGGGTTTGACAACGCGTTCCTATGGAAATTAACATTACAAATGCACCCTTTTTTCGTGCCCCTATTTCTCAGTCCCCACTGTACGGATCACCCCCAAACTTTCCATGACCCACAGAACCTACTTTGACACTTTTTGGGGAAAATTTCATGAAAATTAGTTCAAACAACGCAAAAGTTATAGGCAAGTCGAAAAATGCTTTTCCTATAGAAACTAGGTCCCAATTATAACTACCTACTGGCGACCGCTAGGTCATTCTGCTGTAGATAGGTCCCAGAACCCTCCCCAACCAGGCACCAGAGCCCTCTCATTACGTGTCAAAATTGCATGCGTTAATTTGGCCCAAGCATTTTCTTGCTTGTCATGTTTTATTTCTGCAATTCTGCTCTTGAGCGTGATCTTCGAGTTTCTGATTGTTACATTGCGTTTCTTCAAAGGGACTTGTTTTAGTATGTGTCGTAATATCTTACGATAAAATCTTTTTGCGTTACCTATTTCCTAGGTAATGGACGTGAAAAGTGGTATCCCGTGCATTTGAATATTTTGTTATCAAGATAGTCAGGATGCTTTCAAGGGGGTGTTTAAATTTGGATCCAGTCCTTGCAAAGCTTGAAATTTAACTGTACATGTCCATAGTGTGAGCTTTAGAAATGGAGCTTTGTTCTTTAGCGTGATGTTCCATTTGAGCTTCTTAGAATTTACTAATGTCATACAATTATTGTTTGCAGTTTTGCCTGATTCCAGCTGGTCTAGTTTGATAAAAAAGACTATCTTCTGCAGTCACTCTCAGACTTCTGCATTATTGCAAAGCTCTTACAAGTATCGAAGTTGGAATACTGAATGAAGGCATAATCAATTAATGTGTGTGCAGTCAGGCCCCAAAATGCTGGTTTAGAAGGCTGGTCGTCTACTAGTCTACTGTTAAGTGCTCTGTAACCTAAGTCAAACAGAAGATTATAAGTGTATCTATTCAGGGCAGTTAGACCCTTATGTTTCTATGACCAGGATATTTAGGAAGGGTATGTTATAGTTTAAATCCGGGTCCACAGAGCTGGGAATATAGGTTGCAGGTGGCAAAAGGTATTGAATGAAGTCCCCGGTTATGATGATAAATTACTGACCATATTTCGCCATCAAAAGTCATGCTCAGCTGCAGCAGTATGATATTTATGTTTATTTTTTAAGAGATGCAGAGGGAAGTAAATGTTTATGATCAAGAACTTTGTGATAATATGGTGTTTTAATAAGACTGCTAAAAAAGTAATCAGTGGATGATTTCAGTTTGATACTTTTCATGTTAAGTTTGTTACTAATCATTGTTTGCAACCCTCCACTAGGTCTCCCCGAGTCATTCTTTCTTGCCCAACTTTCATGGGTAGTAAAGTTAGATATCAGTAAATTAGAGAGTTTCCATGTTTCTTGTAAACACATCACACAATGGTTTTTAAGAAAGGTGAACATTTTTTCCCCAGTAAGATTTAATTGCCTGTCAAAGCCTGCAATGTTCCAGAAGATTATAGAAAACTAACTAGAGGAACATTTCAAGCTTCTAGAATTGTTAGGTATAGTGGTTAAATGTTATGTATAGTGGTAGGTTTAGTAATTGAGAGTTCTCTGGCCATGAAATTGCTCGCACATTAGATGAGGATCCTTTAGATGTAACATTTAGGTTTACAAATGTTATGTTTGCGTCAGGGCCTTTATAGTTAGGAATAGTTGCCATTTAGAAAGTTAAAGATGTGGGATACTGTTGTTTATTCCTAAGTATGTGGGAGTATTTTGGCTTTTCTACTTATGAAGCCATTATCCCCAATCTCCTAGGATTTCTCTCTGTGTCCATATTTTTGGGACTGTAGTGTGTGTAGACCAGATTGTCCTGGCAGTTTCACCATCTAGATACTACCATGATTTATTTTTAAGAAATTATTTTTATTTTTTTTAATATAGAGTCAGGAACACTTTGTAATTACTGTTGTCTCTCCCCGTTTGATGTGGTCGCAGGTGAGGCAAGGGATACTGAACCACAATAGAGGGGGTTCACAAGATTTTCACTAGTATCCTGCAGCCTGCTCTACTATAGCTCTGCAAACTGGGTCAGTTATTCCTCTTCCACGCTTGACTCAGCATAGCAAGGGCAAACGATTAAAGAATTCTCATGGAGGTAGTGTGGGAGGGGTAAGAACTCAAAATTAACAGTCAAACAACAGAAACAATAATGCACTGCCTAGCCCACTGTTTATCTGTACCTAAAGTACTTTAATATCACCTCAAAATAAAATACTTTACAGTTCAATAGGAGATTAGTTACAGGGTTTCAATCTCACTTATGATTGATAGTCAATCTTACACCCACTACAGTGACCCCTGCACGTTCTAAGAAGCTGTTCCAGTGTCTACGGTGACTCATGTAAAAGTACTGGCATAGGCAGAGATCATGCTAAGATGCAGTTCCCTAGTGATGATCCTACAGGATAATTTGTATCAGTTCAAACAGTTCTCATTAGCAACAGCTAGGATTCTCATGACAGATTTATCTCTCCTTGATCAGTTTAGTCTTTCAGTCTTTCATGTTTAGACACTGCTTTACCTGCTTTACTTGCTCACCGATATGCAGCTTGTGTGGCATTGGTGGGTGCTTTCCTAGGCCCTGGTGATTTAGGACCTCGGTGGAGGTCTCACTCTGGACTCAGACCACTGGAGACTGAGCAGTGAAGCAGGCCTCATCAGAGGGTGCATGTCTTCAGCAAGTGCAGCCTCCAAGCCAGGATCAGTCAGGTGCTTGTACTTGATAGTTGTGGCCACCAGGCAGATTTCAGACAGGTGCTAATCCTAGGCAGCTGTTGCTTTTAGACTGGCATCAGAAAGGTGCTTGTCCTCAGAAGTTGAGGCCTCCAGGTTGTGAGAAGACCTCAAGTTCAATGTCAATGACAGCTCCTTCACCAGGAACACCAATGTTGAGCAGCGGAGAGTCCTTTGGGCACACTCCAGGGGCCTCTCACAGCATGAGGTTGCTTTAAGGCTTTATTGCTTTATGTGGTCTACAACAGGATCACATTAGGAGATCAGGAAAGCCATCATGTATGGATCGGCTCAGACTTCACTCCAAATGGCTATCAGTTGCTTTTTGGGGATCCTCATACTGGGAACACAGCTGCCTGCCTGCTGAGAGATGGCAGGAGAGTGCCTGGCCCTGCAGAAAGTTACATTGTCCTGGAGGAGAAGACCATCTGTGTTCCCGGTGTCAGCTTCAGCTTTTACAGCAAGCTCTTAATAATTCAGTTGATGTCAACTCGCCTGTGGGATACTGACTGTCATGCAAACACCAGCCTTGGTTACACAGCAGCTCTTTGAGTATTCTCAGGAGCACCCACTTCCTTGCTCAAGAAGACCTTGTAACCTGGCCAAAGTGGGGTGATTCGGGTCCCATATTAATACTCATTTTCCAGGCAGTTTTGGAACTGGTTTAGGATGGTTTCTTCTCAGATGTAATTTTCTGGTTGTTGCACATACACAGACTTTGTGCAAGTTTTTTTTAAATTTGTTTATTGGCATTTTAACATACAGCATTATTACAGTATTGAATAATGAGCTCCGCCAAATATGGCACTTATAATGGATGTTGCTTAACAACCAACTGAACAGGTAACAACAGGTCAGTGCATGAGCAAAATTTTTAAGAGCGTCAAAACTTCTCTGTACAACGAAGTGACAAAGCATGTTACACTAACATATGCCTACTACAACTTTGTTCATCACGCCTAGATTGTATAAGGGAACCTTTCTTCTATGTCCTGGGGGGTCTGAGAAGTGTGACTAAACGTGTGTCACTGTTGCTGCGAGGCTGTGCCTGTGAGCGTCTTCGATTGGGTTATTACGGAGTCAATCCAATACTGGCTCCCAAATGTCTTTGGGTCTGGAAGTTGTGGGCATTAATTCCCAGAATAACAATAATTGAGTGTGACAGAAGGTGATGTCTTGTAGCCAGCTTTTTACCGATGGGGCGGTAGGATTACCCCAATGCATAGCCACTCTGCGTTTTGCCAGCAGCAGTAATATGGCGAGTAGACGGCGTACTTCCACCGGTGTATCTTTGACGTATCCCAGTATGCCAAATAGGGGTGTAGGTGCGACTAATATCGCCAGGATTTCCCCAATGGTGTTAAAAATGGCTACCCAATATCTCCTTATGGGTGGGCAATTCCAAGCCAGGTGTAGAAAGGTAGCAGGTGAAGCCCTACATCTCCAGCAACTATTGTCGGGCCTAAGTCCCATCTGGTGCAACTGGGTGGGGGTTCGATAAAATCAATGCAGAAATTTAAAATGGAGCAGTCTCAACTTGTAGTTAGGAGACAGCATTCGTAATTGGCCACAGGAATATTTCCACTGCTCCTCCGACAGTGGGGGACTCAGCTCAGTGTTCCAATTTGAAAGCGTTTTGGGCCTTGTCACCGGGTATGTAGTTTGCGTAGTATTGTATAGACATGTAATAAGCTTACGTGGAGAGGGGCAAGTCAACATTTGTTCAAGAGCCAGCAGTGGGGGCGGAGGTTCGGGGAAGGTCGTGTGCTTCTGTCAGCATGCTGCCCATATGCGATGATACAGAAATAATTCCGCACATTTTGGACCAACTCCCCCCTCCCCAGATGGTGGGGAACGGAAGCTGCCCCCGGGGTAGAGGTCAGCAAATGTGTTGATGCCTAACTGCTGCGCAAGCGTCATACTACCTCTGTCGCCAAGGGGAGGAACTTGTGGGTGATATGCCAGCAGCGCGGAGGGGGCGTATAAAATCTCCAGATTGGCTCTATTTCTTCAGCCCTCCTAGCTTCATCGTAATGTCTCGACTGTGTCGATTTCCTCACTGGGGCGTTTATATGGATGATATATTGCTACCAAAAGCGGGGTTGGAGCCGCTCTGTCCATCTCCACCGCCACATGAGGCTGGAATGGTACAGGGTGAATCCAATAGTGCAAAAACTGGGCTTGTGCACAATAGGTATATAGTGGAAGGTCTGGAGCTCCCAGTCCCCCTTGCGCCAATGGGAGGGTTATTAGCTCCCACGATATTCGGGCTTGCTTTCCAGCCCACACTAGTGATAGCATCAAGGAGCGCATAGTTTTAAAAAAGGCTTGCGTGAGGGGGAGAGGTAAATTTACTAATAAATATAAAAATGTGGGAAGTACAACCATCATCGCAATCGCTATACGCCCAGCCAGAGAGAGTGGCAGTCTAGCCCAGGTCTGCACCTTGCCCTCCAGCCAAATAACAGCATTGCCGTAGTTTACCCCCCACAATTCCTGAAGGTTCCTGCAAAGCCAGATTCCCAGGTAGCGGACCGGGCCCTCCGCCCATTTGAGGGGAAATTCCAGCAAAAAGGACTAAGTATCGTCAGTTAGCGGGAACAGGACTGACTTGGCCCAGTTGATTTGAATACCAGACAGCCCTCCAAACCTGAGGAGCTCCTGCAGTACCGGGTGTAGATTGTCTGCTGGGTTGTTGATGCATAAGGGACTATTGTCCGCATATAATGATATAATCGGCCCCCTAGTGGTAGATCCCAGTCGCCCTGCGGCATGCTGTTGCCGAAGACGCGCAGCCAGCGGCTCCATGGCTATGGTGAACAATAGAGGAGACGGGGCAACCCTGTCTCGTGCCTCAGGTAATTTTCAGCGGTGAGGAAATTAGGCCATTTAATCTGAGTCTGGCAGTGGGGAGAGTGTATAACAGTTTTATTTGATTGGTAAATAACAGGCTTAAACCCAGTCTAGCCAGGATAGTAAACAAATAGGGCCACTCCAGCGAGTCAAAGGCCTTGGTCACGTCAAGTAGCGCCACCAGGGCCTTGTAGTGGGGATCTAGATAATGCAGGACTGCGAAGAAGGTGCGTAAGTTGTGGGCCGTTGACCTTCCCGGTATGAAGCCGGACTGGTCAGGGTGAGCAATCAGGGGTAACAATGGCTGCACTCTGTTTGCCAAAATCTTCGCACTAATTTTTGTGTTCATAGTAATCAATGAGAGGGGTCTTTATGAATCCCGTTCATTTGGGGGTTTCCCCGGTTTAAGTAGGGTTAGTTTAATAGCCTCTCTCATTGTCGGGGGAGATACCCGCCTCCTGCGCCTCCTCATAGAGAGCAAAAGAATGATGGATTTAACCCAGATCTCTTGACTGGGGGTGAATGTTTTGATTTGTTCTGCATTCCGTTCATCAATTGTGTGTCTTTTGCCTTCTCGCCCTAAGTGCGCCGGGTATGCCCAGACGTGGGTCCCGGGCTCACTGTGCCACTGGATTCAAGCTATCCTGGCTGATGAGGGGTGAAACCCTGAAACCGGTCCTAGGATGCTTGTTTCCGGTCCAGGGAGGACCTGGCTTGGCAGTTCGGGCTGGACTGTTCCCATGAGGCACATGGTCAAGACTGATTTGCATATGGCCAGGTCTAAACTGGGGTGGCATGGTGAGCAAAAGAATGATGGATTTAACCCAGATCTCTTGACTGGGGGTGAATGTTTTGATTTGTTCTGCATTCCGTCCATGAATTGTGTGTCTTTTGCTTTCTCGCCCTAAGTGCGCCGGGTATGCCCAGACGTGGGTCCCGTGCTCACTGTGCCACTGGATTCAAGCTATCCTGGCTGATGAGGGGTGTAACCCCGAAACCGGTCCTAGGATGCTTGTTTCTGGTCCAGGGAGGACCTGGCTTGGCAGTTCGGGCTGGACTGTTCCCATGAGGCACAGGGTCAAGACTGATTTGCATATGGCCAGGTCTAAACTGGGGTGGCATGGTGAGCAAAATAATTGATGGATTTAACCCAGATCTCTTGACTGGGGGTGAATGTTTTGATTTGTTCTGCATTCCGTCCATCAATTCTGTGTCTTTTGCTTTCTCGCCCTAAGTGCGCCGGGTATGCCCAGACGTGGGTCCCGGGCTCACTGTGCCACTGGATTCAAGCTATCCTGGCTGATGAGGGGTAAAACCCCGAAACCGGTCCTAGGATGCTTGTTTCCGGTCCAGCGAGGACCTGGCTTGGCAGTTCGGGCTAGACTGTTCCCATGAGGCACAGGGTCAAGACTGATTTGCATATGGCCAGGTCTAAACTGGGGTGGCATGGTGAGCAAAAGAATGATGGATTTAACCCAGATCTTTTGACTGGGGGTGAATGTTTTGATTTGTTCTGCATTCCGTCCATCAATTGTGTGTCTTTTGCTTTCTTGCCCTAAGTGTGCCGGGGATGCCCAGACGTGGGTCCCGGGCTCACTGTGCCACTCGATTCAAGCTATCCTGGCTGATGAGGGGTGAAACCCCGAAACCGGTCCTAGGATGCTTGTTTCCGGTCCAGGGAGGACCTGGCTTGGCAGTTCGGGCTGGACTGTTCCCATGAGGCACAGGGTCAAGACTGATTTGCATATGGCCAGGTCTAAACTGGGGTGGCATGGTGAGCAAAAGAATGATGGATTTAACCCAGATCTCTTGACTGGGGGTGAATGTTTTGATTTGTTCTGCATTCCGTCCATCAATTGTGTGTCTTTTGCTTTCTCGCCCTAAGTGCGCCAGGTATGCCCAGACGTGAGTCCCGGGCTCACTGTACCACTGGATTCAAGCTATCCTGGCTGATGAGGGGTGAAATCCCGAAACCGGTCCTAGGATGCTTGTTTCCGGTCCAGGGAGGACCTGGCTTGGAAGTTCGGGCTGGACTGTTCCCATGAGGCACAGGGTCAAGACTGATTTGCATATGGCCAGGTCTAAACTGGGGTGGCATGGTGAGCAAAAGAATGATGGATTTAACCCAGATCTCTTGACTGGGGGTGAATGTTTTTATTTGTTCTGCATTCCGTCCATCAATTGTGTGTCGTTTGCTTCCTCATAGAGTGTAAGCAGTTGGGGCACCAGCAGTTCGGCATAGCATTTTTAAAATGCCGCCGTCTGGCCATCCGACCTTGGCACTTTATAGTAGGGCAGGCTATTTATTACTTGTATAATGTCTTCTTTAATAAAGGGCTCTTCTAAATAGGCCCTTTGTGCCCTACCCAGCCAGAGCAATTCTAAGGAATCCAGATAAGCCTGGAGTTCATCCGGGGTTGTGCCCGAGGAGGAGGTGTACAGAGAGGCATAGAAGTGTGTAAACTGGTCTAGGATTTCTTGGGGGACCCTTATCAAATCTTGGTCTGTGTTGAGTATTTCTGTGATATATGTGGCATTGTTAGGTGCGTGCAGCAGATTGGCTAGTGTTTTGCCAGGCCTGTCGCCTTCCCCGTATCTTCTTGCTTGAGCATATTTCCCCATGAATTTCACCTCTCTCTGGACCTCCTTCTCATACTGTGAGACCTTTGCCCTAATGTCTCCCAACAAGCTGGGATCCTCGGAGCCAAAGTACTGCTGCTCTAGCGCCCTAATGTCTGTTTCTAGATTCCCGAGGGTGCTCTAATGGATTTCAACACCCCGGCCTGTCTGGCTATACATTTTCCGCGAATCACGGCCTTGAAGGCCTCCCACAGCGTGGCCTGGGTCGATACCGAACCAGTGTTGGTTGCGAAATAGTCAACTATGTCCCCTCTAATTTCCTCCCAAAACACAGTGTCTGTAAGGGCGTGTGCCGGGAGCCGCCAGCTAAACAAATGCCGAGGGCCATTTGGCATGCATAGCTGAAGCCGGACCAGTGCGTGATCCAAAAGCATTCTTTGTAAATGTTTGACGTCCGTAGTCCAGGCCGCAATGCCCTGAGACACCAGCCAAAAATCCAAACATGACCAAGCATTGTGTTGAGCTGTTATGCAGGTGTCCTCTGCTCCAACTGGGTGCCATTGTCTCCAGATATCTGTTTGGTTGCCCTCTAGTCTGATGGCGTTAAGTGCTGCATTGGCCCTGGGGTGTAATCTACGGGTACCTCCCCTGCGGTCTCGGTCATCATCCATCAGTGCATTAAAGTCCCCACCCCATATTAAAGTCTCGTTGCCCACCGTTCTAATCTTGGCCCAAATGGTGTGAAAGAATTTGGGGGTGTCCACGTTTGGCCCATAAACTGCCGCCAGAGTAATGTTTACTGTGCCCAGCTTGCCGCCCAGAATGATGTATCTTCCCTCCGGGTTGACATGTGACACCTGTGTCATCCACCCCAGCCCCCTTCTGATCAATATCGACACCCCTCTAGCGAAATTGGGGAATATAGAGGAGTAGCTGGGATTCCACCGTTTGAAGTTCAACTTGGCGTGTGAAGTGGTGTTTAAGTGTGTTTCTTGGAGGAAATATATATATCGATGTTGTGCCTGGCTAAATAAGAGTGTGTGAGTCTTGTCTTGCGATAATTGTTCAGCCCTCTGATATTCCATGTTAGTAAGCTATAGGAGGCCATAATGAACTAATGTACGCTCACAGGACTTCGAGTGACTGGTTGTGATATGTTGGGTCTCCTAGGGACAGTAGTGTATGAATATGTGCATTCCTCAAAGGCCTTAACCACCATGCCCTCCAGCTGAAGAGCCAGAAAGTGTGGAACACCCTACATACTATTACTGACTTACAGAGCTTTACACTGACCTTATGAACAGAATGAAAAGTCCCTTCCCACCCCCCTCCCACACCAACCCCCCAACTAGGTTGTGCATAGAGCCCCACCCCGTCTAACAAACCCAAAGTAAGTCCCACGACTTTTGCGTGGAGACCAGAACCAGGAGCTCTCCCTTGGGGCATGACTATACCGGCTTACAGCTCTGCCTAGCGGCGGGGTGGCCGCTTGTGAGTATGAGAGCTAAGAACATCATACCCTCACATGGCTCATCAGGAGCAGCTTTGGCATTGTGCCGTAGGGCGATTTTACAACCCTATTACTCAGAGCCTGTAGTCTGGGGCCTGCTTTCAATAGCGGTTTGTGTTGTCTCACCAATAACAGGTAGTGCGTGTCTGTCTGAATTATTATGTGTCGCTGAGTCTATTGCACGAAGGGGCTCCTGCTGTCCCTCCCGCCGATTTCTTCTTGCTTCCAGCGAGTTTAGCAAATTTCATGGCCGATTTGGCGTCTCAAATGATACCTTCAGCTTGGCCGGATATAACAGTGCATATAGAATTTCCGCCTGTCTGAGAATCCGTTTAATCGGCACAAACTTGGGTCTAGCTGCCTGGACCATTGGGGTAAAGTCCGGATACAGGGAGATGTTATTATCCTTGAAGTTGATGCATCCTCTCTCCCTGGCGAGCCGCAGAATAGTGTCCCGGTCGTGATAGTTTAATATGCGTGCCAGGATGGGTCTCTGCGTTGTTCTCACCGGGGGTCTTGGACGCAACGAGCGATGTGTTCTTTCAACAATGAACATCGTAGATAGTTCCGGGCCGAATAGCTCTCGCAGCAGCTCCTCAACGAAAGTTTCCATCTTGGCGATGGCTGGAATTCCTGTTATACGGAGGTTGTTCCTACGCGACCGGGCTTCTAAATCATCATTTTTGGCTCTTATAATGTTAAACACCTTGTCCATTTGGAGCAACTGCTCCTTGGTCTCTTATTGGAATTCGTGTACTTCAGTGGAGCGGTTATCCAGTTGATCCAAACGAGACTCATGAGTATCCACTTGCTTTTTCACCTGGTCAAGTTGGGAGGTAAGGATGTCTAGCTTGGTGTTGATAGTTTTCAAGCTGGACTTCATGTCCAGCAACAGTTCACTGAGATCATCGCCGCTCCCCATTGCTCCGTCGCATGTGCTCAGCTCAGAGTCAGTGTCTGCATCATTCTCGGCCTGCCTGGTGAGCCGCTTGCTTTCAAAAGGGAGTTACGATTGTTTAGTGTTGTGTTTCCCCATATCGACTCAGCTTACAAGGGATAGCCCAGAGGGTGCTAATACCCGTTGGACACATCCCTCTTCTAGCTTGCCCACACCAGTCCAGGACTCGTGCCTCTCAGCGCCTCTACCTCCCACACCAGTCCTGAACCGGGAGCGGACCTCTCAACTCAGGGCATCCACTTGTGTGAGGGGATTGCTAGGTGCTGCTCAGTTTCGCCCCACAGAGCCAGTGAGTCCGGACACTTCTCTTTGCTGCAGTCTGTGTGCCAGCTTCACTCACCCAGACCATGGATCACCTCTGGGAATGCACTGTGTCTCCGCTTTGCACGTTGATTTTACTGCTGTCCCCACCAGGCCTCAGCAGTGCCCCAGTCGCCGCTGACGATTTATAGTTTCTGGGGAGTGTCGGCATGGAAGCACAGAACACTCGCTGCTCCTCTCTGGGCCTCGGACCCCTCCAGAAGGCCACAACTAGGGGCAATCTCAGCGCAGGGCCACGTTGGACCAATGCACAGTATGCTCTGCCGCGGGCGCCTTCACTCTCCCATGTGCCTTCAGCGCCCCGGTTGATTTTCACGCCTCAGCTCCGGCCCGCTCTTTAGCTCCAATCTGCCCAATCTAAGATGGCGGCTGCCGGTTCAGCAGTTTGTATTGCTTGGGCTGCGGTAAGCGCGGCTCACCTCTAGCTTGTTTTTCCTTCAGAGATGTGGCCGCCACGCACCAGGGCTGACACACATCCACCACTCGGCACCCGGTGAGCGACTGCTCCCCACCTCGCTGCTCCTTACAGCCAATTTCACTTGCTGCGGGTCACTCTGGGGGAAATGTTGTTTGCTGCTGCACTCGGCTGTGACGCGGGACACGACCACGTCAGGCTAGGCCGACCTGCTAGCAGGCCCACGTCTCTCTGCCTCGCCGCAGGGCCCCAGCCTCCGCCTGGGTTCTCAGCCGAATTGCGTTGCTTTTCCTGGGCTTCACGCCTCGTCAAGTGCGCCAGACGGTCTCCACCTCAGCCGCTACCAATGCCCGATCTTTTTAGGTCGTGATGTTCTCTCATGCAGGATTCTGTAGGATTGTAATTGCGGCCGGCAGAGCCCTCTCAGTGAGCGGCCATCTTGCTGCTCGGCAAGCCACACCCCCCCAGATTTTGTGCAAGTTGATGACTCCCACAGAAGGTAGAGATGAGGCTGGATCCAATTAGGAGTATCCAGAACGAGGACATGTTGAAACATGGAATCTCTACACCTGACTGTCATCAGCCTCTCTAAATCAGTAATAAGGGAAAGACAAAAGGGCAAGACCTACCCGAATCTTTCTCACCTTTAACAACTGAAAACTACTGTTGCACCTTTCACCCATACCATCTACCAAATGGTGGTGCTCAGTAAGAACTAATAAGCAGCCCCTTGTTAAAAGGACCTCACTGAACTTCTAAGGATAGCCTTGTCACAATCTTCCCACATGTCACTGCCTGGGCCTACACACTACAGCCATAAGAAAGCAGTCAATACACTTCACTGTCTATTTAAACTGTATCCACTCTTAACCTTCTGCCATGCTATACTCAGTGCCATCCAAAATAGATCCCACTAATTCTAAAACTAAGAATCTAACCATACCCAGAGTACGGTTACCATGCATAAGCTACTCATTTACCCTAAATACACACACTTGCCACTCACATACAATGTTGGCACAGGGGGGGGTGGAGGTCACACAGAAATTGATCTTTACACAAGTGGGATTAGCAGATTGCACTCCTTTCTGACACAGGGAAAAGGCCTGGCGAGGACTAAAATTTGACAAATCGTGTTACATCTGCCACCACTCCTGATCAACGCACGGCATAGACAGTCTTCCTATGTCAATTGTGATGGTACACCTTGTGCACCCTTCCATGTCAGTGATCAGGTTCTGGACGTTAGCACTTGTCCACAGAGGTAGGATGCTGCACTGTGTGAATGTGTGGTTGCTAGGGTGTTGTCTTTGCTGAGAGCTTAAGAGGGAATTGTTTCCATGTTGTCCACGATGACCACTGAGGTGTGGTTATTGCGTTATAGGACATAGCGCTTTGCAGTGTGATGAATAAGGAAGTGTGAGAGACAGATGCACATTTTTATAACATGTGTTATACTGGCATTTCTGAATAGCTCTGCACGTCCCTTTATTACTTTAGTAACTAACCTATCATATTCTCAATGGAATTTCCTATGCTTGTTGTGGCAGTAGGCAATCCAATCTGTGATCTTATGGATCCACAAGAGGTAAAAGGTATTGATAAATTGTGGGGAGTGGATCTGAAGTCTACTGGGATAGGCTGAGTTATAGTCCTCCTTTATATGATTGCCATTATGAGACATCACTTGAAGAGATTTGGAAAGATAAAGTGTGTTATTGTCATTTTTATATCACATTGTGACCAAGTAAAGAGAGTTATCTTGTTGGTTTCCATTTATTGTTTCCATTTTCTGGCAGTATTGTGAAATGGTTATGTACTCATGAATTTGTATTGTGAATGTTTTTGTTGCTTCATTATGATTTTGTCTCATTTGAATAATCAATATATGGATATATAATAAATCTTATTTTCGGATGTCCTTGCTTGTGTTTGGCTATATTGTGCAAAAGCCTGAAACCGTGCCTTGTAATATGTGCAGTCTGTGTACTATTTTGCGCATCACCTTCTGCATGCATAACTTCCTAGGCTGTAGATTGATGTCTGGTGAGGGAAGTACGAATGACCATTTTCATATTTCTATAGGGAAACAGTATTTAAAACTCTCAGGTTTTAGTCAGTCAAAGAGAACATTTTTTTAAAACTCATTCAGTTGCATGGGACATGGTCGGCCAGAAAACCAGAACATTGCAGATTATACTGCATAGAGTCTCTCTGGAAAGAAACTAGCCAATTATCTTTCTTGTACCCTGGACAAAACAGTGACACATCACTTCATCCTCATCGGGTTCCTATGGACTCCCCTCATGGATTTCACACAAGCGGGCCAACATATAAAAACTACTCAAAATCTGTTGTTTATGCAGTTGCAAACAAGAATCACTAATAAATATTGTCTGTACTTGCCGTGATCTTTTATCCAAACAACCAAGGTAGGTGGTTAAGATAGCCCTTTATTAAAAAGGGGTGCTGTCTGGCAATAAATGACTTTAAAATGCATTGAGCTGAGAAGATCTGCAAATGGCAGCAACCTTTGTTAAATTCATGGATGCAGTTTTGCCACTGCTGAAAGCCAAAGAACCTGGCAGAAAAGCGAGAAAAATCAACTTAGCTATTTTTATGTTAATAAGTGACACTGTTATTTTATTGTTATAGCTCTAAATACTCTTTTCTTTTAGATTTTGCTGAAGGATTTTGATGGTGCATTTAATTATTCAGATGACTTTTATTTAGATCAGAATTGTATACCTCACAATAGCATTGCAATTTGTTTTTCGAATTATGTATTTGATTGTTTTTATTTTTATAGCTTTTTAAATATTTTTTAGGCCATGTTATAGAATTTTGATGAGGATTTAATTATTAAATTATTTAGATGCCATTTATTTAGATGAGTGCTGTATTTTCCGGCCATTGCATTGCAATTCAATAAATGTTTGAGTCGTACATTGTATAATTCTAAAATAAATTACAGTAAAAATATTTTATTATATCATATCACATCATATTGTTTTGGGAAAGATTAAGAAGGAGTTTAGGGATGGACATGCACCCCATAGGAAGTAATTTTAAAATACAGTAATTTGTTTCACGTTTTAAAAAATATATATAAATGTAATTTATTGTTAATGAAATTATGTGTCAATATTGAATATATATATTATTTTAAAATATTGTGATAACTTTTTTCTAAATTAAAAACAAATGTAGCTTTTTGAAATAATTAACTTTATTTGCATCAATTATATACATAGGTTTTGGAAGCTTTTAATACATGATATACATAATAAGTAAATACAAATAGTTTACTTAAGCTTGCTATTTTCTAAAAATACATCTTTAAAAATAATTTTAATTTATTTAAATGAATTAAATATTTAATTCGAAATTGAGTTAATGTTTCTGATGCATTTTTTATTTTGGTCTACATTGAAAATAAATATTTAAAATTAATTTACATTAATAAGTAGCACACATATTGTTAGTGCTGTTTTTTTAAGTTTAAGAAACTTTTGCAATTTCCGTATACTTTACCATTGTTCAACATATATATCCGTCCTCTAGCGGAGGTGGTTGAAGACGCTGGGTTGTCTCTTTTTTCCTATGCAGATGACACCCAGATCCTGTTCTCCCTTTTGCCGGTGAAGGGACATGGGCCTTCTGACCTCAGCGCAGGCTTGAGCAAGATTTTTTACTGGATGCAGCACAATTTGCTTAAATTTAATGGGGCCAAAACCAAAGTCATGATTTTAGGCAAAAGACCTGATCTCTGGGGGCCGCAGCACAGCTTTTTCTAACAGTGTTAAAAACCTGGGTTTCATCATGGATGAAGCACTATCCATGAAACCCAAGTGGCCAAGGTGACGTCCACCTGCTTTGCTGTGCTTAAGGGTCTAAAAAAGATCTTATGGCTCATCCCTTTTTCAGCTCAGAGGTCGGTGATCCAAGCCCTTGTCATCTCTCGACTAGACTATGGCAATGTCTTATACTTGGGAGCCAATAAAGCCACTATCCACAGACTGCAACTCGTGCAAAATGCAGCTGCCAGGCTCCTCTATCGCCTTCCGAAGTATACCTCGGTCTCCAGCATTCTCCGTGACCTACACTTGCTGACGGTTCCAAACCATATTAAGTTCAAAGCCCTCTATTATATGTTTAGAATTAAAGCTGGATCTGCTCCTAAATACCTCCAGGATTTAGTCCATCTTTATCATCCTTCCCGACCCCTGAGATCCACTTTACAGACTCGGTTCACTGTACCAAAAATCTGACGGGCGCTCATGAAAGGTCGTTCCTTTTCCTAATTAGGGCCAACACTATGGAACTCCATGCCTGCTGCCCTGAAAGATTCAGCATCTCTCATAGCTTTTCGTAAGGGACTAAAAACTTGGCTTTTTTAACTCTGATACTGTTCCTTCTGTATCTTCCCCCTACTCTTGCCATGTGCCAGGAAACCCTTTGGGGTAGCTGTGCGCACTACAAGTTTCATAATATTAATTGGGAGATCTCTGCCCCGTTGGTGAGGACCTCCACCTTTCTCCATCTACTCCTGAAACCTTACTCATAGTAACTTTACACTTGTAAATTAGGCTCCACCCCTGAATTTAGGGGGTGAAGACATGTAACTAAACACTTTTTCATACATTTACATTCGTAACTGGTGGATAGCCAAGAGTAATACATTTGCTACACACAATGGGGCTTATTTATGAGATCCCTGCATCACTTTTGCACCACGTAAAGTGGCACATGCGTGATGCAGTGCTCTCATAAAGATTTCTGTAGCCACTCAAAGCCACCCTTCATGGCTTTTCAATGGCCTCATAAATCATGAGTAAGGCGACGCAGTGCAAATCGCTGCGTCGCCTTACTCTGCACCCGGGGGGCAATCCATGGGCATTGTTGTGGGTTTTCCCATGCAACTCCCATGAAATTTGACACTGCCCCAGATTTACAAAGTGATGTAAACCTGGGGAAGCGTCAAATCCATACACCTCCCGAGGCGAGGTGTAACGGGGGTAAATATGTAAATTTCTCTTCGGTTTTTCCTCTTTCCATGTGTGCTTCATTCTGCAGCACACATGGAAAGAGGAAAATGCCTTGCAGGAAAACAATCCTGCCTGGAACAGAGGCACCTTTGCAACCTGGTGCAAGAGTGCCTACATTGACGCTAGGCTGCCAAAATGGCGCCAGCACAGTCAGAAAGGACAGGAATGCACCGTATTGCTTAAATACAGTGCATTCCTGCCCTTTCACTTTGGCGTAGGGCGGCACAGCAAGGTGCCTTGCTGCGCTGCCCTTCTCCAAAATGCATTAATTAGGACCCCATAAGTGTAAATTTACACATTTAAATTTTCTCATGTGTGAATTTAGTTTTGTGAATAGGCCTCCACATGTCCAGCGATAATGTTTTTGAAGGAACATACAGTCGTGTGGTGTAGGAGTACCCTTGCATTAATCCATTTTCGATTAAAGTGTGCTTGTGGACTACAGAATCTATTAAATAATATGTTGAATGCATTTACGCTAAATATTTGGCTGGTCTAGCACCAAGAAGGAGAGGACGCACATTTGGGCATGATTTCCACTAGAACTGCTAGTTGCTACTTTTATGAATAAGATTCTAACAACCTAAGGCAGTCTTCCAGAAGAAAGAGTCAGCTGAACAAGTGGAGACGTATAGATGGTGGAAAGTGACTCTAAAACTTAAAAAAAACACAATGATAGGATGAAAACAAAAAAAGTAACATCTAAGGTTATCAATTTTAGTTAGACATATACGAATTTCATCAGAATATAAGGAAGTTCACAAGTATGTCTCACAGATTTTCCCACCATTAACATGTCGATAGGCTGTGAAGATAGACGCATCCGTCAAAATCAAGGTGGTGATGCAGATGGCAGTAAATTGAAATCAAAATGAGCTGTGATAGTGTTTCAAGCAGCACCTCTTGCCCATCCAAAACACCAGGTGAAAGGTAGAGCTGTGTCTAGTTGTGATGAACGACAGGAATCTTATGTCCCCTAAAAGTCTTTATACAAATAAAATGTTTTTAATGACAACACACTTTCTATTCTGCATTTTCAGAGCCTCTCCGTATTTTACTTTAAGAATTTCTGACTGGGTGTCGAATTCTATAAAAAGACTATAACAGATGGCATGATTTAGGTGCAAAGAACAATCATGCAGACAGTTTCACAGCTGCTCTGCAAAGAAAGAAATAGATAGACAGAAATTGTGAGGACTGAAAGAGATAAAAATATATTTTAAGAAAAATATATTTTATGGAACGTTGCTTTAAAACAGAGCCCTGCACAACAACGTCACTATTATCACTTATCACTGACTTTCCAAGACCTCATCTTGTTTTATCCAACATTTGGTTATTAAGTGGCTCGTCTGGCTGCCTAACAATTCAATGTTTACACTTTCAAAAGTGGCATTACATTCTCACTTTGAATCATCACGGGTTACGAATGCCCTGGTTTTTCAGCTGATAAACAAGCTTCTTTTATTAATTTCAGCTGACGCGTTTTTGCCACTTTCAGTGTATACGTCAAACGGGGTATGACGAGTTAAGCACAGAAAAAGGAACTCTGCATAACAACACAGCCATTCTAGTCTACCTATCAAATGACAGATACGTTGCTGCTGTCAAATAGATAGAAAAATAGGGGTGTGAGACGCTGCAATGCATACGATATATATATATAACCTACTTTGCCACTTTGTTTGAAAAATTTCATGAAGATTGGTCAAACAACGCCAAAGGGAGAGGCAATTCAAAAAATGCTTTTCCTATGGACACTAGGTCCTAACTATAACTATAACGATATTCGCGACAACACCGTGATCGCCAGCATGCCCCCCCCGTGTACCGTAAGGGGGGTGTCGCGACTATGGCGACGTCGTAGCGAATATTGGTGGAGATATAAAACAAAAAATACATATATATTTGTACACACTCGTCGGTCACTGTTACACACTCATGTACGTACTCACAAACTCACTCAGACACTTATACAACCATTAACATAGCCACTCACACACTTATACATCCAGCCACATACCCACTCAGATACTCATGCACTCACTCTCATACTCATTCAGGTACTTATGCACCCACTTACAGACTCACTCGGAGAGTGACGCACCCATGTACCGACTCACTCAGAGACACATGCACGTACTTGGAGACTCAGTCATAGACTCATGCTTACAGTCTCATACCCACTTAGAGACTCTTACACCCACTCACAGACCCACCTGGGCACTCATGCACCCACTCACAGACCCACTCAGATACTCATGCCCCCACTTACAGACACATGCACCCACCTACAGACTCACTCGTAGAGTCACACACCCATGAACAGACCCACTCAGAGATTCATTAACCCACTTACAGACCCACTCACACACTCACGTATGTTCTCACAGACTCACTGAGACACTCATACACCCACTTACAGATCCACTCAGACACTCATACACCCACTCACACACCCATACAGTCACTCCCACACTCAGTCACACACTCTCTCGGAGAATTATGGACTCAGTCAATCACTCATACACTGAGAAACTCACACACCCACTCACAAACTCAGTCAATTAAATTCAATTGTCTTTATTCGATCTTCCAAAGGCAGATCATAAAAGATACACATGATAAAAGATCATACTACACAATGCACACATGTTAAAAGAAACGACACAATAAAAACATGAAATAATTTTCTAAATTTACATTGATAAAGTGACAGTGCGTAAAATTTGGTTCCAGGTGCATCAAAGCTGATGTAACAATGAACACGCATATTAAAAAAAAGTCATTATAATTGTTTACAATGAATAAAGTGACAGTGCGAAAAATTGGATTCCAGGAACATCGTATCTGATATAGCAGTGTGCTGGATGAATGAAGGTTGCGAGCAACAATATTCGCTTAAAGGTGCAGGATCAATAGTAGCTGTTAAAAGAGGATATACAAACTTTTTTTATCAAAACAGCATACTCCTTCTTTTGGCTAAAATGCACTTGAGAAAACTAGCAACTGCATAGCAAACATTACAGTCGTTAAGTTGCAGTAAATTAAATAGGGCAGCTTTGCACTTGGAGGGACCGATTCACAGAACTAATCCGAGATAAAGTCCTAAACTTACTACTTGTGGTATTCACAGAAGGCATTTAGTAGTAGTAAAGTTAGGACTCCTAACTTTACTACTACTAAACTGAGATATCCTAAACTTACTACTTTTGGTATTCACAGAAGGCATTTAGTAGTAGTAAAGTTAGGAGTCCTTACTTTACTACTACTAAATGCCTTCTGTGAATACCAAAAGTAGTAAGTTTAGGATTTTATCTCAGATTAATTCTGTGAATCGGCCCTGGAGAATTTATGCCTGCGTAGCAAAGGTAATAAAAACGTCCTAGTGGACGACTGATAAAATTGACAAAAGAAAACAAAGTGTAAAATGGTTTGGCTAGATTGCTCATCACATGGGCAAGTACCAATAGTGTCTGAGGATTACTGGCCTAATGGAAAACTTATTAACCAGCGAAAGGAACCTAGCCTGAATCTTGCCAATAGTGTTCTTTCAAAAACATTGGTCACATATAGTAAATACGGGGCAATTGTTGGGACCGCTTGAATAATACAGTAGTCTCTAACTGCATGTTTGGTCACTTCCGTTAATTCTCTAGTAGATTGTTTGTGCTTGCGAAAACTGTCCTGAACCCAATTTTTGTCCTTTTTTGGATGGACTCAGGATGCTCAAACAAGTTGACACAGCCAAGAGCCGAGAAGCAATTTTTAATATATTGTAGCCATGGAATGGTGTCAAGGCCGTACCTGATATCGACTTCCTCAGGAGCAGATTATTCCTCAGTCCCCACCATCACTACTCGCGACCAATATGCATACCAGTTTCAAGCATTAACAGGGGGAAAGGGGAAGGGGACAATAGAGAGACTCCTCACGTCAGGTTCTTCTTAGCTTGACTCGTCTACCCTCACTTGTCAGGTATCTGGAGCGCACCTACAATGCATTAGCACAGTGGTTACTAGGGACTCACATAAAACCTTCTCACTAAGTCACTACGAATTATACTTAACCCCCAACCCTATTTTACCTGTTTAAAAGCTGAGTATTGCTTCTCTCTGGTATTATAGAAATTAAGTGGCAACTTGTTCTAAATTGCCTAAACAACTTAATCCTGAGATTTCTGTTTTAAAGTTGACTGTTCTCAATGTTCATATTAGTAGAGAACTACAGCTGTTTGATGTTTCTTTCTCAATGTCTTTTGAGGTGTTGCTATAGTTATAGTTAGGATATCATTTCCATAGGAAAAGCGTTTTTTGATTTGCCAATATCTTTGGTGCCGTTTGACGAATCTTTGTGAAATTTTCCCAAAAATAGGGCCGGACCGCCCAGTTTGTGTTTTGAAAGTTTCGGGGTGATTCGTCAAGTGGAGACCGAGAAAAAAGGGGGGTCCCAAAGCGCGTTTTCTCCATGTTATTTTCCATAGGAACTTTATTACAGGCTACAGCCCGACCTGCTGAACGGAATTACACCAAATGTGGAAAAAAGGTAGGTCTTGGTTTAGAGTACGCCCTTTTTTTTAAATGGTGTAAATCCGTTCAGTAGTTCCTGAGACATTTAAAAAAGACAAATATCGATATCTGAGCACCGAGGAGGAGTCGCGAACCCTCCTGGGCACGAGCTTCACTCTGATTGGCTGCCAACACTCCAAACCAGGAAGTGTTGGCAGCCATCTTGTGACTCGGTAACCGAGTCACAAGAAAAAGTGTGAAACAAAGATAAAAAAAATGAAAAGGGGGCAGGGTACAAACACCCTGACCCCCTAGGCCTGCTCAAGGGGTCCCACAAGGACCCCCAGGGCCCAAAAAAAGCATTTAAAAAAAAAAAAAAAAAAGCCGAATTCGCGCTGGGGTCGCGAATACGGCAGAGAAAATTTAAAAAAAACGAAGCGAGGGCTCCCGCGCTTCATTGTATTTAAGCCCCCGGGTGGGCCAGGTCCCGGGGGCATGCCTAATTATGTGGCGGGCACCCGCGGGGGCCCCCGCAGCCCCAGGTACCGCCACCTCCCCTGGGCTTTATTTATGATGTGTGGGGGGGCACGTGGCCCCCCCGCAGCCCCGGGGACCGCCACCTCATCGGAGCATTATGCAAAAAGTGTGGGGGGGCCTGTTAAAAAACAGAGCCCCGGGGAGTTGGTGGTCCCCGGGGCTTTTTTTATAATTAGGGTGGGGTGGCTCGTGGGCCCCCCCAAGCCCCAGGGACCGCCACCTCCCCGAGGCTCCGTTTAAAAAAAAAAAATGTGTGGGGGGGTCGAGCCCCCCCACACACGCCCCGGGGACCACCACCTCCCTGGGGCACTAAATATTGAAATTGGGGGGTCTGTTACGGACCCCCAAGCCCCGGGGACCACCACATCCCCGGGGCTTTGAAAATGAAGGGAGGGGGCCGCGCAGCCCCCCTCCTGGAGCCCTCGATGGCCCAGGGGACTGCCACCCCCCAGGGCCGGCAACATTGCTGTTTGCTATGACAGGGCGGGAGCACGGCTCCCACCTTCCCATAGCAAACTCTGCTTTGCTTCATTGAAGTGAGAGCAGTATTGCTTTTGAGCAAGGGGAGCTGCATGTCAGCAGCTCCCTTGCTCAAAGCAATGCCGGCTCCTGCAGGAGGCGGGGAGCCGGCGGGAACGTGGGGGCATTGGGGCTCCCCACACGGTCCCAATCAGAGAGGCCAGGCCCCGGGGGATGGGGTCCCCAGGGCCAAAAGTGGCCCGGGAGGGGGGCCACGCGGTCCCCGTCACCTTTAATAAAAAAAAATGGAAAAAAAATGAAAAGGCCGGGCCCGGGGGGGGGTTTCCCGGGGCGGGGCCATAATTGGCCTGAGGAGGTGGGCCACGCGGCCCCCTCCACATAAATAAATTTAAAAAAATTTAAAAAGTCTGGCCATGCCCTGTGGGATGGGGTCCCCAGGGCCGATATTGGCGTCGGGAGGGGGGCCACGCGGCCCCCTTCCTGTTTTAAAAAAAAAAAAATTAATAAATAAGGGTCAGGCCCTGGGGGATGGGGTTTTTTTAAACGCATCTCGCCGGAGGCCACGCCCCCTTTCTCCACCACTCTGCAAACGTGCCCCCTGGCGCGTTGTTAGATGGGGAATTAATTCCCCTTGAATACTGAGGGTCCCTGGGGGCCAACTAGCCCACCAGGTACCTCCAATATGCGCCACAGAGGTGGTCCGAGGCCACGCCCCTTTTTACACCACTCTGCAAATGCGCTTCTTGGCGCACTGTTGGTGGGGCGATGAGGTCCGCTTGTGTCCTGAGGACCTCAGGACACAAGTGGGCTTCATCCCCCGAGCAGCAGTGCACCAAGAGGCGCGTTTGCAGAGTGGTGTAAAAAGGGGACGTGGCCTCGGACCACCTCTCTGCAATCCAGCTCTGTGGCGCATATTGGAGGTACCTGGTGGGCTAGTTGGCCCCCAGGGATCCTCAGTATTCAAGGGGAATTAATTCCCCAACTAACAACGCGCCGGGGGGGCACGTTTGCAGAGTGGTGGAGAAAGGGGGCGTGGCCTTTGTGTACCTCTCAGCAATCCCACTGCGTGGGGCTTACTGGAGGTAAGAGGTAGGCTAGTTGGCCCCTAAAGGACCCTCAGCAGCGAAGGGGACTTCAATCCCCATCCAAGAGCGCACCAGGGAGCACGTTTGTAGAGTGGTGGGCAAAGGGGGCGTGGCCTGGTACGAGTACTTACCAATGCTGCTGTGTGGGACTTACTGGAGGTAATAGGAGGGGAAGATGGCCCCCAAGGATGTCCTTGGGGGCCAACTACCCCTCTTGTTACCTCCAGTAAGTCCCACACAGTGGGATTGCTAAGACGTCTTCGGAGGCCATGCCCCCCTTTCTCCACCACTCTGCAAACGTGCCTCCTGGCAGACTACGGGATGGGAGATGAAGTCCAATTTAATCCTGAGGGAGTTTGGGGCCAAGAAGCCCTCCTGGTACCTCCTGTAAGTCCTACGCAGCGGAATTCCTAGGCGCTGGTCGGAGGCCCAGCACCCTTTCTCCACCACTCTGCAAACGTGACTACTACTTAAAGAAGCATCTTTCTGCACCTCTGACTTAGAGGTAGTTTTAATCCCCCTGCCCTAATATGTACTAGGGCCTTACAGAGGAGGTCATGCTAATCACAGGGGTACCCCTACGCATAGTGTTCCCTAGTGTATGTATGTGTTTTCACTGTATTCTAAGTGTCTTTTAGCATAGCACTGGCTCTAGCCCTGGTTAGTCAGAGTCAGTTACCACCAGTACCCGTCAGTGATGTCATCAGTGATGTCACTGACCATGTCATGAATGATGTAATATGTGACGTCATCAGCAGTGCATTGCGGGGGCGCGAGTTATAGTTAGCTGAACTAACTATAACGGCCGAATTTCACTGGTTTTGTACGAGTGAAATGTCCAACTAACTATAACGTCCCTGAAACCTCTGGTTTTTTCAGTGAATTTCTAAGGTTTTTTAAGTGCTAATTTCTAACTATAACGTGCCTGAAACCTATGGTTTTTTCAGTGAATATATATATATATATATATATATATATATATATATATATATATATATATATATATATATATATATATATATAGTTGACTCAGAGTTCTGGTCAGTAAAGTCTTTATTTTCAAATTGGGTTCCAAGGATAACGAATTTTCAAACTAAAAGTTTGCTTTCAATGGTCTCTAATATTAGGATTCTGGTCTTCACTATGAGACGCTAATCTCTCTCGTTTGACTGGAACTTTCTGAGTTCCTGTGAAGTCTCTTTTAGATTCAGTTCAATTGCTCATAAAGTCCTCTTATGCGCTGCTTATATTTATGCCTTCCTGCACATCGCATAAAAACTCAAAGCTCAAATCTTTACATAATTTTACCTCTGGTTTCTGCTCTCAGAACAGGGACACTGCTCTCTGGATTCTCCTCAAGAATGGAACGCTAATCACTAGCTTTCTCCTCTCAAAACTGGGACACTGCTCACTGAATTCTGCTCACAAGACCTCAAGCCACTAGCGTTAATAAACTGCTTCAGAAGAACGGCTAGTTTCTTCTTTTCTCCTCAAGGTTCAGATGCGGTAAAGAGACAATACCTGTCTCCTTAAGAGTTCAGTTGAAGTGCGACGTGCGTTATTGGCACGCGGGCTTTGGCTTCATTTGATTTTCAACAACTAGACTGCATGACCGCTTCGCTAGGGATGACGGCGGCCATCTTGAAATTTGCGCAATCCCGATTTTGCAAAGCTTTCAACAGTACTTGAAATAACAATCTTCTGTGAGGGTGCATCTTTCTCCACATTGGATACTACATACTCCAGAGGTACTTCTATCTACCGCCAGCCTTCCCATTGGTTATGGTCTATCTGGATCTCCCTTCTTGTACATAACGTGCAATGAAACAAATTATTTGATTACCTGTTTAGATCAATTGCACTGTTTTCTCATGGATACATGATTGTGTTGTACTGTTCTCTATGTATTGACAATTTTAATTATTTATCATAAGTTGAAAATAATGTTTTGATATTTAGATACAACAAATGAAATAACCTAAAACTAAAATAAAAAGGTTTGATAATAAATAATTCAACATGGTCATGGTCATCATCTTATAATAATGCACAATGTTTTATGCATCATTATTGTTATGTTGTCCTGAAATTTGTAATTTCTGAATATTGTACACTTGCTTCTACCGTCTTTTCTTCCCTTTAATGTCAATTTCCCTATGGCTAGCAAGTTTATTTTTGCATGTAGGTGTCCCCATTTTCCCAAACTACTCCAGAGGTACTTGACATTTCTCTTCCTCTTTTCAGAGACTATTGTGTGATAGGTTAACGACCTCTTGACAAATGGCCAAACCGTGAGCACAAATTAATCAGTCTCTAATGACTGCCCGGTTAAGTTTGGCTTCTTTGTTAGACCAAATTGAGCACCAAAGAGCCAGAGGGGCAGCATTGATGGTGTCTTGGACATACTCCATACCTAGCTCCAGGTATAGGGGGAGATTCGGGGTTGAGGGAGGGACGCCTAGTAGCCAGCGACAGAATCTATTCTCCTCTGTCTGCATCACATGTACATCCCTGCCCCCCCAGATACCCATTCCATACTTTAAAATCGGCAAGCATTTCCGGTTATATATATCTCTAAAATAGGGGCAATAGGCTTTTTACCAATAGACATAGCAAGCGAGGAGGTGGTACCTACAGCTTGGGTATATCGGGATATTCTGTTTTTAATACAAGTAAGCCAAGTGCACCCTTCATCAAACTCCAAGCCCAAGTAGGGGAAGGAGCTAACCCTTTCTAAAATTTTGCCATCGATGTTTAGGGTACAAGTCTTAGGGGTCGATTCCGATTCGGGCCGGAAAAAGCACCGACCGACTCGGATCCGGAAAAAATACCGACCGACACGTACCAGTGGCGCCCGACACGCCAAGTACGATGCAAGCCGCGATAAATCCGACCGACACGTCAGGAAACCAAGCCGACCGACCGACCCGCTCGGAAAATAGCAATCCGGCCGGAAAAACACGCGAATCCAACCGACCGACACGCACCCGGAACAAATCCGACCGAATCGTACCCGCCAACTCCAACCTGCAAAGTACGATGCAAGGCGCGAAAACACGACCGAGTCGGACGGAGGACAAGCCGTACGACCGACACGCATACAAAACCGAGCCGAAGCAACACAATACACCGCGACCGACGCGTACGCAGCATACAAAACTGCACAAACACAGCGTGAACGAAACGGAAAACACCGTACGAGACCAATGCAGGGTCCGACTCGGTCACAAGAACGTTTCCAACATACACAAACAGCACAAAGGAAAAATCAACCAAAAAAGGCCAAACAAGCAATTACCAAGCCAATAAATACTGGGGGGGTGGGGACAGAGAACAAAGACACACCAACAACTCCACCTATATAAAGGACACAAATCACTACCATGAGCCTTTGCAAATGCCATTCCACTGCCAGCACCCAAGAGAAAGCAACCACACACCCACAGCTCATCCCTCACACAAGCCACACACCAGCAGCACACCAACAAATACCTACCTCACATACACCCAGCACAACACACACCCACACACCCTCACCTGCACACCAACACACACAGCACCCACTATCACCACCCATCACCATGCCCCCCAAGAAGAATCCCAAGTTCCTAGATAGTGAATTGGAAGTCATGGTAGACGAGATCCTCAGGGTGGAGCCACAGCTGTTTGGCACTCTGGTCCAACAGACCCCCATGTCGCAGAAAACCAAGATGTGGGAGAGGATCATCAACAGGGTGAACGCCCAATCACCATGTCGGCGCACAAAGACCGACATCCAGAACAGGTGGTATGACGTGCGCAGGAGGGTCCGGGAGCTGCTCAAGAAAGACTACCACCTGAGCCAATACACCGGCAGTGGCCCTCCTGCCAAGCCAGTATACCTCAGGCCCTGGGAGGAGAAGGTGCGGGCCATCCTTCCGCCAGTGAGCGTATATGGACTAGAGGACATCCCAGAGCCTGGTGAGTACACAACAAATGTACACAATAAACTGCCACAAAACACACACATCACTGTCAAGGGGAGAGTCAAACCATGCACTCATAGCAATTACACAGCAACTAGAACAGAATCATCCCAAAATGTGTATGTCAGTCAGATAAACACAACACATGCCATCAAAAAAGTCACATCCAACTGTGCCAACACATGTACAAACACAACCACAACTACAGCTAGGCAGTGGCACAAATAGAACTAACACACACATCCACACATGTAGCCACCACAACAACACCAACACACAGTGAAGACCACTCAAAGGAAGGAATTCTGTGTATGCTGGCCAAGTCAGTGTAGCCAATAGCATCATGGGAGTCGCACTCACACATATTGCCCCCCCCACAACTGTCCCATCAACACCACCCTGAACCATGCTCACATCACAGGGAGTGGAGAAGGACTCACAAGATGGCTGACACTGGCTACTGCTGTGGGGAGCACAAGGCTCTGCTGCCAACTGTGCACCAACAAACAGCAGGACACCACTGACTGACATCCTGAGAGACAACTTACACTCCCTGCAATGCAAGCACGTTCCATGGTGGGATATCTGGCTGGCTGGCTGGGTGGGAAGGGGGACTTGCAGCACTGACCATAGTCACCAGCACCTCCCCTCACACCCCCCCAACACAAACTCCACAGTACCCACCTGGTAGAATGCAATGCCCTCCATCCTAACACAAGATCCCACAAAGCACCACCACCCTGGGTTATGTTGTGTGAAGCACAGGGACACTCTTGGGACTCTTAGCCAAACAACTGCCAGGACAACACTCCCAGCCATCCTGTCAGCACAGCCAGCCCACCCCACAGGGAAGCAGAGTCAAAAGGAAGGAAGCATGGGCATGCTGGGAAGGGGGTGGAGGCAATAGCATGATGGGAGTCGTAGTCACAGACATTGCTCAGCCTCACAACTGGCCCATCAACACCACCCTGAACCATGCTCACATCACAGGGAGTGGAGAAGGACTCACAAGATGGCTGACACTGGCTACTGCTGTGGGGAGCACAAGGCCCTGCTGCCAACTGTGCACCAACAAACAGCAGGACACCACTGACTGACATCCTGAGAGACAACTTCCACTCCCTGCAATGCAAGCACGTTCCATGGTGGGATATCCGGCTGGCTGGGTGGGAAGGGGGACTTGCAGCACTGACCATAGTCACCAGCACCTCCCCTCACCCCCCCCCCAACACAAACTCCACAGTACCCACCTGGTAGAATGCAATGCCCTCCATCCTAACACAAGATCCCACAAAGCACCACCACCCTGGGTTATGTTGTGTGAAGCACAGGGACACTCTTGGGACTCTTAGCCAAACAACTGCCAGGACAACACTCCCAGCCATCCTGTCAGCACAGCCAGCCCACCCCACAGGGAAGCAGAGTCAAAAGGAAGGAAGCATGGGCATGCTGGGAAGGGGGGTGGAGGCAATAGCATGATGGGAGTCGTAGTCACAGCTCTACATCCCCCACCACATGGCCCAGCAAGCTCACACTCACGCATGCACATCCCACAGAGAGTAGAAAGGCCCATCAAAGATGTCTGACACTGTTGCTGTGTCGTGGGGAGCACAAGGGCATGCTGGGAACTGCACATCAACCAACAGCAGGACACCACTGACTGACATCCTGAGAGACAACTTACACTCCCTGCAATGCAAGCACGTTCCATGGTGGGATAACTGACTGGGTGGGTGGGTGGGTGGGAAGGAGGTCTGGCTGTCAACCAAACACAATCAATGCAGACCATGTTCACACCCCAGAGAATACATAGAAATGCCCAAATAATGCAGGACAATGTGCCACACCAATATCAACCCCTGACTGTGACGACTTAGGACAATACAATGTACAGGCCCGCACCCCGAGGCACAGTCACAACTGTCAGGTGTGTCAACCACTGATGCCTGCAGAAACATGACATACATTGTTTGTGTCTCCCAAAAACAGGTGATGATAGGGACACAGCAGCAGACGCTGAGGAGTCCCAGTCCCAGGCTCAAGAGGATGCCGAGCTCACTGGCATCGTACAGCCTCTGTCCTCCTCGGACGATGAACAACCTGGCACATCCGGTGCAAGTCAACATGCTGCACCAGCAGGACCACCAGCTGCAGCACCAGCAGGTCCACCAGCTGCACCCCTGCACCCACCCCTCCAACGACTGTCACCACGAATACCATCCCTGCCGACATGGACAGAATAAGGAACAACACCAGCGCAGTGACCCTGGACCAACCTGGGGCCATGGACACCACCACCACCACCCCCAAGGTGGACCAGGGTTATCTGTGCGTGCAACTGCACACACTGCACATGTCAGCAGGGGTGGTGGGAGGGGTGGGAGACAGAGGTCGCTGCTTGCAGACGTTGCTGGTGTGCATGAAGACCCACAACTGGTACGCATAGCTGATGCGTACCAGTCCAGCACCGGAGAGCTCAGCCAGGTAGTGGGGCTCCTCAGAGACATCAAACAGCAGCAGGCTGCCCATCATGCCCGCTTGGACTCCGACATGTCCCACGTGGAGTCACACATGTCACGTGTGGACTCCCACATGTCCCGCGTGGAGTCCAAGTGGGATGTACTACATGAGATGACGGCGGTGCACAGGGACATTTTACAATGCCTCCGCCAGATGAACAGCAACCAGTCCACACCTCCCTGTGTACCAACAACATCTGGTACCGAACAAACTGCAACTGCCACAGGGAGGGAGGAGGACTCTGGCGGAGAGTCCCCTGCACCGCAGCAGCCTGCACTTGAGGGCCCCCCCAAGAAGAGGGGTCGTCCGAGGAGGGGAAAGTGAGAGGCTGATGGCCAAGCGCAACTCCCAGGAAGCCTGAACCTGTTCTGGATTTTCGCCTTTGTGCACAGACTGTTCACCCTGTTGATGGCAACACTACTCCCACACATTGCATGGGG
>CAWUFW010023302.1:0-78106 GCA_963921515.1 Calotriton arnoldi
GGGGCATATTAACAAGAGGGGGAGATAAAATTATCGCCGCCTTAGCGTCTGTTTTCGGCCGAAAAGCGGCAATAATTTTATCGCAATGTTAGCAAGGACACACTAGCGCGTGTCTCCGTGATTTAGCACCCGCTTTGCATCGCACCGTTAATGAGATGCAAAGTAGGCGTGCCTCAATAGACTACATGGGTAAATATCGCGAAGGCAGCTTCGCGATATTTACAACAATGCCCCGGCCGGAGTAGCGATAAACAATATTGCGCTAACCAGCCATTAACCCTGGATTTTAACGTCTGCTAAAATCCAGTGTTAGGCATACTTTGCATGGGAGGTGGAATGTGGGGTTACGACCACAGGGTTGTATCAGCAAGGTCATCGCTGTGTTGCAGGGAACATCGCTGGTTTTCCAGCGATGTTGGGACATTTCCCTGCTATCGCTGGAATTTTCATCGCCAATGCGCTAAGCGTTGTAAATACAGCGCTAGCTTGGTGATGAATTCCAGCGATAGGGAAACTCGCGCTAGGCGCGGCCAGCGATAAATATCGCTGCCGCTTGTTAATATGCCCCCATGAAGGGTGCAGAAACAGACAAGACAGGTGAAGAAAGAAGGAACAGAGGTACAGAAAGAGGCAAAAGTGGTGCAGAAACAGGGAAGAAAGGTGTAGAAAGAGGCAAGAAAGTTCCACAAAGACGGAACAGGGGTGCAGAAACAGTTAAAAAGGGTGCAGAAAGAAGCAAGTGAGGTGCAGAAAGAGGCAAGAGAGATGCAGAAAGAGGCAAGAGAGTTACAGAAAGAGACAAGTGAAGTGCAGAAGGAGACAAAAGAACTGCAGAAAGAGGAAATAGGAGGTGCAGAAACAGGCAAGTGAGGTGCAGAAAGTAGAAGAGATTTGCAGAATGAGACAAGAGAAGTGCAGCAGAAAAAGAAAGAAACGTGCACAAAGAAGCAACAGAAATGCAGAAAGAGGCAACAGAGGTGCAGAGGGAAGCACGAGTGGCTTGCACACCATTAGTACCAATTTAACACCCACATTTAGCAATAAGTAACAGCTGGCCATTATAGGTATGCAAAGGGCCTTCCACCACGCTGTAACACTTGTCACTGCATTTTTGGTAACGTTTGAGCTAGAAACAAGGCTTTTTTTGTTCAATTCTGCAGATTAGAATGCAGATGATGAATTATGTGGCGAATGCAGAAAATGTATAATTATGTGAAAGTCGGTGCAGCCAAACAGTCACAGACTTCCAGTAGCCCTGCTCATACCTCTGACTAGGTTCACAAGTGCTCCTCAGTGATTCTCCCCATATTGTTATAAGCACGCATACATATATCTCTACCTTTTTAAATCATCATGATATCTAAAAGAAATATGAATACAATATTTCTGAAATATAGCGCAACCTAGAAACTGAGACATGTACTAGATCTACCTGAGTGATTCCAAAACTCCGTGGGTAGTGCTTGGGTGATTGTATGAGTAAAAGGGTAGTCACTGGATAATTGCAGGACAAGATGGATACTGACTAGCTCATTGCATGAGTGCAAACATACACATTGACTGCATGGATAAGTGTATACATAGCACCTGAAGGGATTGATGAGTCATTGAGTACTGCCTAGGTGAATGGATGAATGCAACAGAAGGGCATGGGTGATTCTACGACTGCAAGGGTAGTGTGTAGGTTATTACATGACTGCATAGGTACAGCCTGCATGATCGCATGACTGTAGGGAAAGTACATATCTTCGACCCTGGATGATTACATGCCTGCAAGGGTAATATCTGGTGGATTACTGAAGTACATAGCAAGTGAGTGGGTGATTTTATAAGTTTATGAGTACCGCCTGGGTGATTACCGAACTACTAATATACTGCCTGAGTGATTGCAGGAGTGCAAAGGTAGTGACAGGGTGATTTTAAAAGTGCATCAGTACTGGCTGAGTGATTACATAAGTACAAGAAAAGTGCGTATGTGATTGAAAGAGTACAAGGGGATTAAAGGAGTACTTGAGTAACACCTCAGTGATTGCATGACTGCAGGGATAATGTCTGGGGATTTATATGACTACTTTGCAAGTGACTGGGTGATTTTATAAGTGCCTGTGTACTTCTTGGGTGATTGCAGGACTACTGAGGTAGAGCCTGAGTAAATAAAAGACTGCAAAAGTAGTGCCTGGGTGATTTCATAACAGCATGACTACTGGCTGAGTGATTACATGAGTAGAAAGGCAGTGCCTCCGTGATTGAAGGAGTGCAACAGTAGTGCCTTGGTGATTATATAACTACGGGGCATATTAGCAAGGGTGGTATCGCTGCTTTAGCGGCACTTTTTGCCGCTAAAGCGGCGATATTTCTATCGCCCTATTAGCAAGCTGTCGCTAACAGCTGTTAGCGACAGTTTTATGGCGAAAGCGACCGCTTTGGTGCCGCTTTGCATGTCAGCGATATATATCGCTAATGACATGCAAAGTAGGCGTTCCTGACTAACACATCATGGAAACACTCGCAGACACACCTTCGCCCTATTATCAACGCGGCCCCAGAACCGCGAGCTAATCAGAAAGCTGCGCTAACCGCGGTTATCGCTGGTAATTAACGTCAGCAAAAATCCTGACTTGCCTATCTGTATCATGGGAGGTGGATTGTACGGCTAAGTCCACATCTCCCTATCAATAAGGATTCCCCTATCGCTGCAGGTTTATCGCTGGATTCCCAGCGATAATCCCGCATTTCTCCGCTATCGCCGGATTTTTAATCGCCTTGGAGATATGCGTTGATAATAACGCGATATCTCGGTGATTAAATCCAGCGATAGCCGGCGTTGGCCAAAATCGCGAAAGCGGGAAATGCGATATTTATCGCGTTTCCTAGATAATATGCCCCTACATGAGTTATACCTTAGTGATTGCATAACTGCATAGATAGTGCCTAAATGATTGCATCAGTGCAGCAGTAATGCCTGAGTGATTACAGCAGAGCATATGTAGTGCCTGCATCATTGCAAGAGTGCATAACTAGTGCTTCAGTGTTTTTATAAGTGCATGAGAGTTGGGCGTAGCCAAATATAGAGCAGCACACTATTACATGACTCAATTATAAGACTGTTCATATTCTTAAAAGCATGCATACATATGTCTCTACCTTTTCAAATCATCATGATATCTAAAAGAAATATGTATACAATATTTCTGAAATATAGTAAAAAGTAGAAACTGAGACATGTACTAGATCTACCTGAGTGATTCCAAAACTCTGTGGGTAGTGCTTGGGTGATTGTATGAGTACAAGGGTAGTCACTGGATATTTGCATGGAAACATGGATAGTGACTAGCTCATTGCATGAGTGCAAACATACACATTGAGAGCATGGTTAAGTGTATACATAGCACCTAAATGCATAGATGAGTCATTGAATACTGCCTAGGTTAATAGATGAATGCAACAAAAGGGCCTGGGTGATTCTAGGTTATTACATGACTGCATAGGTAGAGCCTGCATGATTGCATGACTGTAGGGAAAGAACATATCTTCGACCCTGAGTGATTCCATGCCTGCAAGGGTAATATCTGGTGGATTACTGAAGTACATAGCAAGTGAGTGGGTGATTTTATAAGTTCATGAGTACCGCCTGGGTGATCAAAGAACAAACTTACAATTTCAACCAAACATCTAAAATTATGCGGCATCTTTCTACTATACCTTTCAACAAACTAGAAAAAATAAGTCTAATTAATAACACCTTATGTGAGCATCTTTCAAACAACACTTTTGTGCTGCATCTTCACCATTCTATCTAAAATTATGTGGCTTTATTCAACTATACCTTTCAACAAACTAGAAAAAAGAAGTCTAATTAATAAGACTTTATGTGAGCATCTTTCAAACAACACTTTTGTGCTGCATCTTCACCATTCTATCTAAAATTATGCGGCATCATTCAACTATACCTTTCTACAGACTAGAAAAAAAAGCCTAATTAATAAGACCTTATATGAGCATCTTTCAAACCACACTTTTCTGCTGCATCTTCACCTTTCTTTCTAAAATTATGCAGCATCATTCAACTATACCTTTCTACAGACTAGAAAAAAGAAGCCTAATTAATAACACCTAAATGAGCATTTTTGAAACCACACTTTTATGCTGCATCTTCACCATTCTATCTAAAATTATGCGGCATCATTCAACTATACCTTTCTACAGATTAGAAAAAAGAAGCCTAATTAATAACACCTTATATGAGCATCTTCAAACCACACTTTTCTGCTGCATCTTCACCTTTCTTTCTAAAATTATGCAGCATCATTCAACTATACCTTTCTGCAGACTAGAAAAAAGAAGCCTAATTAATAACACTTAATGAGCATTTTTGAAACCACACTTTTATGCTGCATCTTCACCATTCTATCTAAAATTATGCAGCATCATTCAACTATACCTTTCTACAGACTAGAAAAAAAAGCCTAATTAATAAGACCTTATATGAGCATCTTTCAAACCACACTTTTCTGCTGCATCTTCACCTTTCTTTCTAAAATTATGCAGCATCATTCAACTATACCTTTCTACAGACTAGAAAAAGAAGCCTAATTAATAACACCTAAATGAGCATTTTTGAAACCACACTTTTATGCTGCATCTTCACCATTCTATCTAAAATTATGCGGCATCATTCAACTATACCTTTCTACAGATTAGAAAAAAGAAGCCTAATTAATAACACCTTATATGAGCATCTTTGAAACCACACATTTGTGCTGCATCTTCACCATTCTATCTAATATTATGCGGCATCATTCAACTATACCTTTCTACAGACTAGAGGAAAAAAGCCTAATTAATAATACCTTATGTGAGCATCTTTCAAACCACACTTTTGTGCTGCATGTTCACCATTTTACTAGTACTCACACTCTTGACCCTACCACATAAAAAGCAACAACAGCTCTTTGTTATACATCGTTCACCTTAAAATATATAAGACATATGAAAATACATATACAACAAGAAACATACTAGAGACAGAAGTCCATGCACACCTTAAAACTTGACAGACTCCACCTCCAAATTTAAACCAACAACTAAAATTATGCGGTATACTAGAAATATACATATCCAGACATTAAAACAAACTACCATAATCAGTAATCCATCTCCCAAAATACACATATTACTATACAGAATCTTTTTTAAACAACATTTAAGTACAACAAAACAAGCTACAATACACATCTCTACATTTAATAATATATTTAAAAGAACACAGATTTTAAATAATTTTAAAAGTTTAAAAATAAACCTCACAAATTTATAACTCTCCTTCCAAATAGATTTGTTGAATTTAAAATATCACAAACTCTTAAAGGATTTTCTTTTGCACACAATCAATATAATGCACCAGTCTCAGCAAGGTAAAACCAGTAATGGCAAAGTTTCCCTCTCTTTCTCCACACAAATATATGTTAGTAACAAATCACATTGCTCACAACATTATTTCAAATTGTAAAACACATTTCTATTGGTTACACATATTAACTCCTAGCAACTGACTTCTAAAAGTGCCCAAACTGTTTCTTCATTTTTTTCTAAAGTCGCGACTCCATCGTGCACCACCGCGATGGAGCCGCGAATCCATACGGGAGTTCAAAATGATATTACAAATACATTTTCCATTATTTTTTAATAACACACCTCTTCTAAAGATAGTACTGACTTGGGAAATGTCACTGTAATAACATATTACTTATATATAAATTACAAATTCACATTTCAAGTCCACAGTTAAGTTTCAACCCTACCCCCATTCTGCTTAATGCCAGTTACCATAGTAACAGTTCATGGTACACTCAACTTAACTGACAGGTCACAAGTTCACCATATTTTCAAGTTCACCACACAATGTTGCAAATGCAAACAGCAGGTGTGGTTGACTTTGCAAAATATGACCTTATCCTTTCTATTGTACCTATCACTTTTGGAACTAAAATAAGTGTGCTTTGAGTCATGTCCCTGCCTGAATACGGTCAAAATAGAATCTTCTGAGTAGGAGGAAAAGACTGTAAAAATTGCAATTTTGGTCACTGTGAGGCCTAAAAAGTGGGTATTCAACTTGAGGCACAATCCAATTGGCATTTTGAATCATTTTTTGTACAGTCCAAAAATCAATTTTCTGATGAAAAACGATGACCCCGGACCATACGAACTTTTTCCAGATGGTCAGGTCAGTATTGGTAATTTTTGAATTTTTAATCTTTTGACTGTAACTGACTATTGGATGTGAACTATCACTTTTGGAACTAAAATAAGTGTGCTTTGAGTCATGTCCCTGCCTGAATACGGTCAAAATAGAATCTTCTGAGTAGGAGGAAAAGTCTGTAAAAATTGTAATTTTGGTCACTGTGATGCCTAAAAAAGTGATTATTCAACATTAGGCATGATCTAATCCACATTTTCAATCATTTTTGTATCATCAAAAAATACATTTTCTGATGAAAAATGATTACCACGGACCTTACGAACTTTCTACAGATGGTCAGTAATGGTGATTTTTTCATGTTTAATATTTTTACTGTAAATTAATGTTGGATGTGAATTATCACTTTTGGAACTACAATAAGTGTGTTTAGACTCATTTCCCTGCCTGAAATCGGTCAAAATAGAATCTTCTGAGTAGGAGGAAAAGTCTGTAAAATGGCAATTTTGGTCACTGTGAGGCTTTAAAAAGTGGTTATTTAACTGTCGTGTAGTTCCCATATAACCTATACAGGATCTGCACGTTTGGATAACATAAACTGTAGGTTTGGTGGCAGACTGATGCCGTGCACCCCCAGTGGATATGTTAGCCTGTCTGTATTAGCTAGCTCACAGTGCCACTAGAGTCTCCTCTTATCGGGGAGAGAATAGTTCTTGGCAACCTCAGAACATGACAACCCTGATCCCTCAGAATCATGGAAACAATATACTACCTTTCGCTCAGTCAGTCGTGCTCACTTAGTTTGTCTCAGAGAGGTACACAGAATAGACAGTCTGGGCGTTTTCAATAAGTATTTATTGAACAGTTGTTATTCTAGTGTAGAATATATGAGCTGCAACAACCATTAGACAGTAGCAGAGATATATGATTAGCAATACTACGAAAGTAAAGGGATGGTATAGTTCTACCATCTTGCATAAATCATGAATATATACATGTACATAAAACACATGATAAAAGTGTGTACTCCTACGATGCCTCCCTAACTAAATGTACCTATATGTACCTAGCATCTATGTAGGTGTTATGCCAAGAATCCCTCTAGGATCTAGTCCACCCCAGTACCTGAGAGTTTAGAGAATGTGGGACCCCGTCCTGGTCTCGAGTTGGACACCCCGTGAGGGATGTTTAGACCACTGCTAGCTGGAGCGTCTGCATGCAGGAACCTCAGCATCTCTGGTCAGTGTGTCAGCCGGGAAGTCACAGTCTCCTCTATCTTCCTAAGCAAGATGTGTTGTATATATACCCATAGGTCTCCCCAGGGGTCCTACCTTGCTGTGTTACTGTGTCGGCCTAAAGGACGACATTGGGCCTGAACTTTATACAGAGATATTATACAGGAGATGGTAATCCTACTGTTAGTCCTGCTGTGCTTCCAAGAAGCCTCATGCAAAACGTATGAGAATCGAACCGGTGAAAAACCTGCGTTCTGAGTGCAGTGTCATATCTAGGTAAAAGGTTAGTGCCTAAGAACCGTTATGTATGCAATGTAGGGAAGGATGTAGGTGAAAGGTTGTGATGTTACCTGCGCCTATATAGGGTACCTATATGGAATATAACACCCACTCTTCTTCCGAATGGACGACATATGTAACCTATTACTGTACTTCTAACATTACTTAGATAGTGGTACGCACAAAGTTTATAAAACATCTCTTTAGCTAAAATGTTTAAAAAATTCTAAAAACTTTAAAAAATTCAAAAGGAAATGTTTCTAGCTCTAAAAGTGTCCTTGATTTATAGTTCTGACTACTACAAGCATTAAAAAAGCCATGTATGCACAAAAATGAAAGGAAAGTCAATTTAGTTTCAAAGTTCCAAATTTGAGCTTGTTTAGAAAAAGGGCAAATTATTCCCAGCACACGGCGAGCCAAATGAGTTAAAATGTTTATGTGTCCTGGCTGGTAGACGCAACATTTTCGTTGCTTGCTTCCGCAGTAGACGGCCCCTGTAAAACCTCGCAGAGCACGTCAATTGAGCACAGATGTTCCACGCTGTCCGCAGCCGGTGCTGGAGCAGCATGTGTGCCGTCCAAAGCCTGGGTGTCAGAGGAGGAGCCCGTGTTCAGACCAACAGGTGCAGTTACTACCTGTGGTAGCGCAAGGAATGCCGTCATCCACATTGAATACGCCTAGGACACTGCAGAACATGGGCCGCTATCGGGTCCAGTAAAGCATTCACGTCCGGTGGCGCACATGATGGTAGTGTCAAACAAAGGTCTAACACGCATTCTTCTCCGCAAAACAGGCGTCGGAGGACTGGTAAGATGCAGTCTATCCAGACCGGTCAAAATGACAAGAAACAAGATTCACTTAGTTCTCTTAGGCAAGGCGTGCCTAGAAGTTGTACCATGCGGTTACGGTATTTCTGCTCCAGGAGTGTTCTTTCCATCGCCTTGGGGACTGGGACGTCCATTGCGTAGCAAATAGAAAACAATCAGGATACCTGATATTAGAAACAGGATCAGCGGAAGTCCTCCAAAGATGACTTCCGAATACGGAGTGTATGAAGTTTGGTATAACTCCAAGTACTGTCTGAAAGGTGCTCAGAAGTCCAGAACCTATGTTCTTAAATAGGTGGACAATGCCTGTCGTATCAGACATGTTAAAGATATGATTTAGCATTTCTAAGAAATGGAAAGGGCAGTCTGTATGAATAAGCGCCTGTATCTCTGCCGAAGACCTTGCGATCTGGAGATCAAAAGTCTCTCGAGCGGAGGTTAAGGGCACAGACATCAGTAGAAGCATGGCTTTCATTCTGCTTAGAGTATCAAACCATATTAAGGAAACATTCAGTGAAGGCCATAACGGTGCCTCCCTGACTGTATGTGTTGGTGGAAACAATACTTGCATACAACAAGTAACCCTGGAGCTCATGGTTACTAGATATGCGATGCCCGGGAGCATGCCACAGCAGCCTTGACCGTTCAGCATCAAGTAACTCCCATTTGAAAGTAGCCTGAATGCTGGAGTAATCACTGCAGCTTGGGCACCCTTCACATGACAGGACAGGTTTGCTACAGAACCATTACAAGCTCTGTGCAACATTATATCCTGGCATATGAGTGATCCACTTAAAGCATTCTCGCAGTTTGTACCGCTCAGAAACACTTCTCGATCCCCACTCCGGCATCAAAATCTGTATGGTAATATCCATGATTCCTTGATGTATTCCTTACCCTTTTCGTCATATCTGCCTACTTGCTTTTGTTCAAGGCAATATTGAAACTGAAAAGTAGTAACAGGTAGAGCTATGTGGCCATGGATTAGCCATTCTCTAGACAGTGATTCTGCCACTATGAATGGTAATCTATCCAGTTTTTCGATACGCAGCATTGTATATTTTGCTCCCCTTTGTGCCATTTCTATCTGTTTATCTGTTAGATTGTATTCAGAAAACAGAGACGTGCTGTTGATAAAACGCTAAGGCATGTAGCCTGCAAGCAAAGATTGCAGGGTCCAGCTTAACAACATAATAGAACGTAACAGTGATTGCCCGTGTTGTAATATGGCCAAATCTTGTTCTAGTATGTCTATCGCAGAAGATACAATGTTGCCTAAGGAATATATCCTGGAGGTCAATGTGGTTAACCCATTGTCTACCACTGCTAGATATTTTTCTAGATTTATATGGTCTATTTCCGTAACCTCTCTGCGGCCTCTTGTTGGGATATTTTCCAAATTTCATTGTAGACAGCATAATAGAAGCGTTTCTGACGTGGCTTCCTGGGACCCATTAAAAATCCCTAAGATCCACATCCTGTGACAGTAAGGATAAGTGTTGTTTCACCTGTGTGAGTGTTGAGGTTTTTAGCCAATCGAGGCACAACTTCCCAACACTGTAGGATGTCACTACCCCTGGATGTCGTCTCTGTACATAACGTGGATCTAGCCTATGGATACTCAACCCTTCGGTTTTACCCATGAATCTTGCTTGACAACTATTAGTGTCTGTCGGCCAAATCAACCATTTTTTCCAATCGGGGTCTGATCTGTTGTATTGTATAATGTCATCTACTGTAATTTCTTCCTGTGATGTTATGTTGCCCTCGGTGTGTGATGGAGTCGGCACCCGAGGTGTGTTCATGTCTTTGCTCTTAGCTAGTCCAAGGCAAGATGTCTGTTGCACTTTCTCGTTCAAAAACATGATTTGTTGAGGGATGAGGCATGCTCTAAACAAAGCTTCTGTTCCCTGAACTTGCCATTCTCTAGTACCCCAGACTGATTTTAAGTCTATGGTGTCTTTCCATAAGTCAAAACCTTGTTCAGACAACTGGGCAATAAAAGCAGAAGAGTAAATCTGTTTGGTGTTTGTTAACATATTTTTCTGTGCTGATAATGGTGCAACCCTATAATAATATGAGGCTGGGTCAGACATATTAAACCCTGAAAAATATGGAAACTTCTGTGTAAATGTTTTTGAACTGCCTTTCGGCGGTGTTGGACAATGTTCCCACTGGTGGAATGTGAACACATTTCTAGGATTAGCAGATTTATGCAAAAAGTGATGACCATAGTGTTGATAACAATACATACTCTCGAAATCTGATGTGTCTTCGAATGTTTCACTACTAGAAAATGCAGCACATTTTTCCAAATCAGATAACATGTTATTAAAAGTTTCAAAATCCCAATCATCGGAAAATGTATTGGAGGTAATGATATCACTCAATAATATTTTAAATAAATGAGGAATTCTTAAAATTTCAGTCGGACCAAATATATTGAAATCAACCTTGTCCCAAACTATACCATCAGGTATAGAAACTGCTGTAATGTTCACTGATGACAAGCCTCTTTGTTCTCGATGAGATGATAGGTGTGGTTTTAAAAATAAGTTCACCTTTTGGGCTGCAGAGCTTTGTCGAATGTATTTTCCATTAACAAGCATGCTAAAAGCTATTATCAAGCCTACCCAGAAAAGAAAGAAAAGTATCCCGGTGATTACCCATAGTTCTACCCAAGGTGACACCAGGTAAGTCTTTTAAGAAAGTGCATAAAGTTTTTAACTTGCTGTTTGCGTGATATTTTGGCTGGCGTCGTTTCCGGTTTGCTTGGATCCAAAGAAAACGTATCAAAGTTTATGAAGTAGCCAGAAGCAGTTCGATCAATTGTTGGTATTGCATCAGGATTTGTAGAAATCGTGGTTTTCTCTTGTCGAGGCATGTTGACGTAGACATCTGTATTTGGTCTAATAGCGAGTTGTCTCTCATTTTGAGTTTGATTTTGAAGTTGAGCTTCAGGTTCAAGGGGAACGAGTTCCATAGCATTGTTGCTTAGTCCTTCATTCCGTGTTGGAGGCTCTTCAAACGTGATGAGTCTTTCCGTTTGAACTTCTTGAATTGTAGCAAGAGGAGTGCGTCTGCTACTTTGGAGTCCACGTGGCCTACTTTAGTATCGGCCACATAGTGTGGTTTGATTAGGTCAATTGAGACAAATCTTTTCTCCTTTTTTCCGGCAAGAGGCTGTAGAAGTACAGTTCTTGTTCCTTCAATTGCTAGGACCGGTACAGGTTTTCTGTATGATGGCCCAAATTCTTTTTTGTCCGCTATTTTCTCTCTGACTAGATCCCCGACTTTTGGGATCCAGACAGGTCTTGCCGTGACTGATTTGACTTCCCCAGTGGCGGTCTGCTTCATATGGACATTACTTTGTTGTGTCCTGGAATCTTTAGATCCTGTAAAACAGCCAAACGATCATGGATGTCAAAAGCTTTTCATCCGCCACTGTGCCTTCACAACCAAGATCAGGTACCCACATTCTTGTCCCATATAGGACCTCATATGGAGTGACCCCCCAGAGAACTTCTTGGTATATTGTTCAATGCTCGCTGTTCTCCATACAGATGTTTTACCCAACTCTCACCCGTGCCTAATACTCTAGCTGTTAAAGACTGCTTTAAGTCTCAGTTTATTCTCTCCACAACCGAATTTCCTCGGGATGGTATGGAGAGGAGTACCCTAATGCTACACCCAATCCTCGCATGGCCTCCTTGTAAGCCCGAGAGCTAAACGCAGGGCCCTAGTCAGAATGTAATGTGCCAATTGCGTATGTCCCTATAAAGACTCGCAAATCCTTCATAACAGTTCGAGCGTCAGCCGAGCGTTGGGGCCACACCGATATGAATCTTGAGCAGGAATCCACTGCAACCATGATATATCTGTAAGCCCCATCTCTTTGTAAGGGGCCGCAGTAGTCCAAGTAAACATACGCTAGTGGTTTGTCAGATTTTAATAATGGTGTCTATGCTGGACGTGTTACGGTGGAACCTTTCATCTGCTGACAGATGTTGCATTTCAAGACCTAGTCTTTAGTCTGATTTGTTAGCCCAGGCCACCAATAACGTTGTTTCAAAAAGAAACAGTCGCCGTCACTCCTGCATGTGCAGAACCTATCCCTTCATGTGCTGCTAGAATTAAACCTAACCTATGATCCATGTTTGGAATTACTCTATCCCCCACTCCAGGAATCTGAGCAAATGGAATTTTATTGTCATCTAACTTGTAGGAGTACTTGAGTGGAAACCTTTTGGTACTGCTCCGCTGTTTTTGCGAGAAGCATTCACAGCTACCATAATCTCACCGTCTATTCTCGTTTTAGAACGAGTGATTGCAGCTACGGAAGCCGTGCGTACAGCCCCTTTGCGGCTTCATCAGCCAATGAATTCCCTTCAACGTGAACGCCATCACGCTGATGACTCAGTGTATGTATCACGTGAACTCTCTGTAGTTCGGTTTTCAACTCCACTACCTGTTCCCATAGCATTTTATGCTTAATTGTGCCACCTTTGCATCTTTGAACCCATTTTGAACCCAGTACTGCAAATATTCCTTGTAAGACTGCACACAGTAAAAGGAATCGCACATAATTAGTGTGGGGAATTCTCGATCCGTATTTAACTCTGCCAGCTGTACCGTGCAGTCTCCTAGGGACTGCATCTTTGTGCAACTCGGGTGGAACTTTCCATCCCGCATGCGACCTTTAACGATTGCACATGCTGCGTTATATTGTTGCTTACTTCCTATGGCCGGTTGAGCAGATCCGTCAGTGTAAATTATATATTCATACTGATCTAGAGGCATTATTTAGTTTGGTAGAGGATATTCTTGTTTGTATTGCAGGAATGCTTGTGTCTTTAAATTTGGGTCGTACCTGTATTCTACATCTGTTGCAGTGAGAGAATTAGCCCATTGTATCCATCTCGGATGTAAAGCTTTAGCATTAGGAACGCTTGCCTTTGTCGCAGCCTCTAAGGCTGGAACCGGAGTTACTACTATTATTCGTTTCCCTGAGCCAGTGCTCTTTCCTCACTACAGCAGTCTGTACTGCTATCAGAATCTTTTCTGTAGATGCGAAGCGCATCTCAGCATTTGTGTACAAATGTGATTTGATTGCAATTGGTACTGTCTCACCTTCATTATATGTTAGATAGGTGTACCCAGATTGACCCGCAACTATACGGATCACCAGTTTGCGTATGTTCACACATGTCTGTAAGTGTTTGGAAGCTATCATGTCAGCTTTTAAGGAGACGAAGTGTATCTGTATGTTCCTGTGTCCATTGTTTTACTGAAAAATCAGGTTTTATTAAATCATAGAAAGGTTTTACTCTTTCTGCGTAATCTAAAATGTATGTTCTACCAAAATTTAGGAATCCCAGAATTGACTGTAAATTTTTCAATGATTTTGGAGGTTGGAGCAGCGCGCATTTTTCAAAGAAATTGGCTGTCAGGCTTTTCCCTTCACTTGAAAGCTCATATCCTAAAAACAGGACGCTGAGGTGGGCAATTTTTGATTTTTTAAAGTTGAATTTGTAGCCCTCAGATGCAAATCCCAAAATTATGGTATTCACTCTGTTCAAGTGTTCCTCTAGGTCATCGTCCGTTAGATAAATATCATCCACATAGGACAATGCCTCTTCATCCAATTTTTGAAGTAACTCAGTTATTCTAGGCGTAAACAACCCCGGGCTGTTCTTGTACCCTTGGGGGAGTCGACAAAATTGACCCTGGGTCGCTAGCGCTGAGAAGGCTGTTAGATGCCTGCTTTCAGGTGTTATATTTTGGCAGAAAAATCAATTTGAGATATCAAGTATTGTTTTATATTTTTTCCGCTCGATGTTATTCATTAATGCGGCACTGTGTGCATTTTGGACTGCAAATGTCTTAGTGCAAGTGTTTAAATGTCTATAATCTAAAACTAGACGATATGAATTGTCAGGTTTCATGACAGGAAACAAAGGATTGTTCATTTGTGAGGTGGAAGTTTCAATCACCCCTTCAAGTTGATCTAAGATCTCCTGACCTGTTTTTTAGCTTCTTGCTTTATTGGATACTGCCTCTGTGCAGTTGGAGTATTTTTCAAAGGAATTATGTGGTGGGTTGAATCCTCATCCCATCCAACATGGTTTTTGTATAATTCCGGAGCCTGGGCTACCGCCCACTCCTGTGCATATGTGTGTTGCAAGTGCCTGGGAATATGGTCTGAGAAGGCCGGAAGCATTACCGTTTCTCCTTTAGGGCAATCCATGACGAATGCTGGCGGCCAATCTTGTTCAGCTAATAAAATATCATAGCCAAACGTCAGGTTCTCCCAAAAGAGACCTCTTACTGTTCTACATTTGTCCCCCTCCATTTGGAGCGTTATTTCATATACCTTATGTGGGACGCTTACCCTAGTATCAGGTGTTTCCACCTTGATATAATCATTCAAGTCTGCTGTCACCAGAAATTCCTTCAGGTTCTGGCGAGCTATTGTTATTTCTGCCACACTGTCTAGCATCGTCAGAGCCCATTCCCCGTTCAGTAGTCGAGTCCTCAGAATTCTGGGCATGTCTGATCTTTAGACCTGCAACTTTCTTCTTTTTGAACTGTGGCTTTTGCTTTGGTTTCTCTTCTTTTTAGAGGTGTGATCTTGAGCGTGCTGCTTGTCTCTGGACTTTGTACGATCTTCTTGTCTTTCTGACCGTCCTTCCCTCTCAGAGTTTTTAGATGAACCCTGAAAGGAACGAGAGGAACGTGTATCAGTATCCTGATACCTGTCAGGTTTCCTAATATTTTCCCTATTCCTAAGGTTGTACCTCTTTTCGGAGGGCTCCTGTGGCGGAGATCTACCTCAGGATTGAGATCTATTTCCTTTAAAGTTTTGTCGTTTTTTATTGTCCCACTTCTTCTTAGTTGAAGCAGGTGTCTGCTTGGAAGTGTCTTTTCAGGACTGCCCATCAGTTGTGGTTTTAAAGCTTTCCCACCCAAACTGTCTCTGCCTAATTCTGCATACGCAGTTTAAATTATTTTAGGTAGTTCGTGTTCCTGTTCTAAAGGACTGAACTCCCTTAGGCGTTGGCGGATGGCCACTGGAGCTGCTTCCCCTAATGTTAGCTAGTATTATGGCTGATACCTGGGCATAGTTACCTAGTAACTTCATCCCTAAGTTTAGGGCAGGCTCTGCTCCGTACTCATTTTGTATTTGTCTTAATATATCAGGTACTACTGCTAATGACAGGATACCATGAGTTCTGGTATAAATGGCAGCAAAGACTGTACCCCAAGTGGTACAATCCTCTACTTGTGGTGTTATCCCCATGGGCAAGCAGATTGTTAGCATTCTGTGTTTTTCATACAGGGTAGTATTTGGGAATACTGCCTCTAGCTGTGTTATTTTCTGAGCTACCCAGAATGGTATTTGTTCACGTTTTGTGGTCATTTTACTGATTACCTGTGTAATGTTTGTGGTGTAGTTTTAGTTGCTGTGCCCTGAATTTGAGTTCCATTTGTTGCAACTATTGCTGGTTGGACTGTAAATGTCCTCATGACGAATTGCGTCAAGTTCCTATAGATTTTAATTAAATCTTTATGTTGTATGAGTAAGTCTCCTGGTGGCATTGTGTCAATGTCAGGATGTGGTGTGTAGGCTGTTAATATCGGCCATGTTGCCCCTTCTCCTCCGACCGGTCCGAGTCTTACTCTTCTTCTTATGTGGAATAGGGCGCCTTTAAACCAGTATAAATGTTCCTGGTACGTGAGCGGAACCTCTATATCCTCAAACTGACAATATTCCGCTGGTGCATCTCCTTCCGTGTAGGAGTGAAATGTTTTTGTTCTTGCATTTGCTGCTGGGAATGTAACCCACGAATAAAATACCTCTGTTTTGTTTGATTCGTGTGCCTCAATCACGAAAGCTACTATGCCACCCCTAGCTGATAAACCATTCAGAAGTAGTTTCAGGGCGACTGTATTTCTAAAGTTTGGTGCAATTTGTATTGCGTCTGCATCTTCCTCACCATCTGTGAGGGGCAGTGCTTGTAGCAGTGGGTCTAATTCTGTGTTAGTCATTGTTTTTAGTACACTAAATGACTTTTCAAGGGAACCAAGATACAGTGTTATGCACAATTTTAGGAAAAATGTGTCCTTCAAGCTTGATTAACCAACAGCGAATAAATAGGATTTTTTAGCCTACTCAGCTGTGGCGGAGTTTGTGCCCACCCAATCCAAACGTCTCTGGTGTTTTGTGAGTAGGGGTCTCTGAGAATAGCACGACTGAACTACTCAGATTCTACTGTTAAGTACCCAACCAATGTTGGTGGCCCCATGTCGTGTAGTTCCTATATTACCTATACAGGATCTGCGTGTTTGGATAACATAAACTGTGGGTTTGGTGGCGGACTGATTCCGTGCACCCCCACCGGATACGTTAGCCTGTCTGTATTAGCTAGCTCACAGTGCCACTAGAGTCTCCTCTTATCGGGAGAGAATAGTTCTTGGCAACCTCAGAACATGACAACCCTGATCCCTCAGAATCGTGGAAACAATATACTACCTTTCGCTCAGTCACTCGTGCTCACTTAGTTTGTCTCAGAGAGGTACACAGAATAAACAGTCTGGGCGTTTTCAATAAGTATTTATTGAACAGTAGTTATTCTAGTGTAGAATATATGAGCTGCAACAACCATTAGACAGTAGCAGAGATATATGAATAGCAATACTACGAAAGTAAAGGGATGGTATAGTTCTAACATCTTGCATAAATCATGAATATATACATGTACATAAAACACATGATAAAAGTGCGTACTCCTACGATGCCTCCCTAACTAGATGTACCTAAATGTACCTAGCATCTATGTAGGTGTATGCTAAGAATCCCTCTAGGATCTAGTCCACCCTATTACCTGAGAGTTTAGAGAATGTGGGACCCCGTCCTGGTCTCGAGTTGGACACCCTGCGAGGGATGTTTAGACCACTGCTAGCTGGAGCGCCTGCAAGCAGGAGCCTCAGCGTCTCTGGTCAGTGTATCAGCCGGGAAGTCACAGTCTCCTCTATCTTCCTAAGCAAGATGTGTTGTATATATACCCATAGGTCTCCCCAGGGGTCCTACCTTGCTGTGTTAGTGTGTCGGCCTAAAGGATGACGTTGGGCCTGAACTTTATACAGAGATATTATACAGGAGATGGTAATCCTACTGTTAGTCCTGCTGTGCTTCCAAGAAGCCTCATGCATAATGTATGAGAATCGAAACAGGGAAAAACCCGCGTTCTGAGTGCAGTGTCATATCCAGGTAAAAGGTCAGTGCCTAAGAACCGTTATGTATACAATGTAGGGAAGGATGTAGGTGAAAGGTTGCGATGTTACCTGCGCCTATATAGGGTACCTATATGGAATATAACACAACTTGAGGCATGATCCAATTGACATTTTGAATCATTTTTGTGCAGTTCAAAGAATCAATTTTCTGATGAAACACAATGACCTCGAACCTGTCAAACTCTCTCCAGATGGTCAGTAATGGTGAGTTTTGAAAGTTTAATATTTTGACTGTAAATGACTGCTGGATGTGAATTATCACTTTTGGAACTAAAATAAGTGTGTTAAGAGTCATTTCCCTGCCCGAAATCGGTCAAAATAGAGGGGGATATTCTCAAGAACGTGTGTTAACTATCGCCAAATTCGCTTAACGCAACTTCTCACATCGCAGTCTATCGCGGGAAAATAACACTGTGTTAACGCAGTACTCCCAACCCGGCGGTAACATGCGATAGTTTCGCGAGAACGCGGAAAATGACAGCGAGTAACTCACCGGGACGGCGATAAAAAAGTTGCGATGGGCCCATTCACGATAAGACAATCAGCGAAAAGCAGCACCAGGCCTGCAAATCACACACGTCAGGCGGGAATAATCACCATAAAAGCAGAAAAAACCACACAAACAAAAACCGAACCACAGAGAAGCACTATGGAGGCAGCCAGAGCAGGTACAGAGGACAGCCAGAACCCCACAAGCCCCACGGAGGTCCAGCCTGGGACCCCAGGGACAGGGAAGGGCAAGGACAAGAAGAAGAGGAAGACGAAATTCAGTCCGCAGGAAAACAGGATCCTGATAACGGAGGTGGTAGAACACCATCAACAGCTGTTCGTCACCTCCACTGTGTCATTGGCAACCAAAAATGCAACATGGCAGGCCATCCTGGACAAGGTGAATGCAGTCGGAGTGCTGAGGAGGACAATGGAAGAGCTCAAGAGGCGCTGGAATGATGTCAAGCGCAAAACCAAGCAGAAACTCGCCAACAACCAGAAGGCAGCAATGCAGACTGGAGGTGGGAGTCCAGCGCCACAGGAGGAGCTGGATGACATGGAGGAAATGGTGTCCACAGTCATCAGTGGGGAGACGGTGGCAGGAGTTGGGGGACCAGACACTGCTCAACATGACCGGACACAACAGCAACAGGGTGAGTAACCACCAGGGACTGGGGAACGGGGGAGATGGGCACAATGGCACACATGCACAATCAAGAATAGCACAATGCACACCCACAATGACTCTGGGTCATGCCCCTGATCTCCTTGGCATACTGCAGCACATATAGAAACAGCAAGTGGGCCCCCGTCCACAATGTGCACAGAGGGGCGCTCCCAGACAACACTAATCTCACAACAAACACATGCACATGTGCCGAACCCAGCAAAGCGGCGTGTCTGTGAGCCACACTGACAATGCAAGTGACACTGCATGACGAATAGCATGGCTGCAGCCAATTTACCATGACATGTTGCACGCCACGACACTGAGGTGGGTGAGTGTGGACCACATCCGGAAAGGAGCAGGTCACACCCTGACACATCCACCTGCACAAACAACCCCTGACCTCAACAACACACCTATGGACAAACCATGGCCCACAGTCCCAACTCCCACCAAGGGCCCAATTCACCCAAGTATGCAACATCTCAGCACTGTAGAAGCACAGAAGTCAAGGCACACCGCCTGAAAGGGATAAGGGCCAGACACATCAGAGCTGCAGGGGCGACTCTCCCAAAATGCAGCACCCACACATAATATTCAGAGCACATCAACATTGACAACAATGTGGTATGAACTGCAACATGTTCACAACAGAACAGAGGAGCCAAGTGGTGCCGCTTGTGTGTAGGAACTGGCCAATCACAGTTGGCATAGCAGGGAAACGTGGGATGAACATGTACAAGTACAAACACACATCCGTGATGTTGTCGAAATGTCCACTGTCCCGCATCAAAAAGGCAGCTCCTCCCAAACAGTCACAAAGTACATTGTCATGCAGTCGTATGTAAATTTGTACAATGTGTCAACATACATGTGAACACAATGTTAAACTGCATCTACCCTTCACATTGCAGAGGGAGAACCAACACCTCCTGCAGAGCAGACCCAACCTCTCTTCACTGATGTTGAAGAGGACCACACCACCATCGACCCCGACGATCTCCAACAGCTCATGGACACCCTCAGGACCCCACGCCCAGGAGCAGGGTAGCCCAGCTGCATTGAGGAAACCCCACCCCTGCACAGACCACACAGTAGGAACACCTACCACCACGGCTGACTCCCAGGACCCCCACGAACAACACATGGCCTTCCAGCACCGTGTGTTGGAGTGCCAGGAGAAGGTGGCTGATCAGGTGCAAGTGGGGTTCGACCGCATGGCAGCCAAACTTGATGCCATACATGCGTGTCTGATTCCCCTCAGGGACCACTTTCAGTCCCTAACGGACACCCACAGTACGCTCCATGTTCTCCAATGATCCATGGCTGACATCGCTGGAGTCATGATACTGAGACAAGAACAACTGTCCAGTCAGAGTGGCTCCAGCGATGTCAGCCGGGAGTTGGGACACATGCGTGGGCTCATGGAGACCATGGTGCAGATGGCAGCGGACAGGATTGCTGCCATGGCTGCACACCAGCGGGATGTGGCTGGGGCCTTCAATGCCCTGCAGCACATCGTCATGGCATTGCTGCATCAAGGCCTTGCTCAAATGAGTGCTGCTGCAGCTTCTACATCCACATCTTTGCCCCCTGATGTCTCAGTGCCTCACAGTGCGGCAGGCAATCCACCACCACCCACGTGTAAGGCACATGTGCCACCAGAGGATGAAGATGCGGTTGAACCAACCCAACTGGTAAGGAGGAGGCAGTAGCATTCATCTCTGCAAAATGACGGGTTTCTGCTTGGTCCTGCCCTTTGCGTCATCACCTTCCACTGTCCCCCGATACACTCTACGACACTCACCTTGGACCTCGACATGGACTGCCATCTCCTGTTTGGTTACCAATGACACAGCGATCAGACTGCGGAATGGACTCTTCCGATGTACTTGTCATTCCCTGAAGGACTCTGGCTGGCCCTCCACGGGACAGTAATGTGAAGTGGGGTTTGCATGGCCCGGTACTGCTCCAGATGCAACACTCCACTGGATGTGAATTAAACATTCAGAATCGCACAGATGTGTCGTGCCTTTGGTCATTCCCGTATGTGAGTATGGTTGAATGTAGGGTGAGAGATTCCCCTGACGTCCATGTTGCTCATGTCATGGAACTTGAGTGACAGGGTGCAACAGTGCCGATTGGGGTCCGGGTGGCGTAGTCACTACAACAGGGACACATCCATGTCCAGCCCGGAACTGGAGCACGCCCAGAGCCCTGGGTTCATTGTTCCCACCCCTAAGCTGGCCTGCCATACGCCAGGCCAGTCCACTCCGCTTACGCTTACAGGGGGACGACAACGCCATATGTCCCAGGTCGTCCCTGTGGTGTTCTGCTGATCACTGGTCTAGTCATTAGCATGCCACGGCCACTCCTGAGGGCTCATTCAGACCCACACCACACCCATCCAGCACAGGCATCACGGTACATGTGACCCTGCCAATCAAAGGGGCCTAGCATGTCACATACCCCACTGCCGGTGTGGAAGTCCTGGAGGGGAATTCCTGGGGGGTGGGGGCCTGGGTGTGGTGGCGGTGGGTGTTTTGGCCCTCTTGGGGCTCCGAGCTGCATGATCAGTAGCTCTATGGTGTCTGTTGTTCTTCTGGTGTGGCTGTGGGCTTGGCTCCCTTTCATGGTGCAGGTTGTCGTCTGACTTTACACCAGGTAAGAGCAGGTGTTAAATCCCTGCTGCTAACGCACCATATCGCATGTTTTTGAGTCTTATCGCAGATCTGGCTGGTCGTTGAGAATGTTGCGATGTGGTGTTTTCGCGGCTTTTTGCACGGGTACGCCTACTTTGCATATCATTAGCGTTAGTTGCCGGTGTCATCCGTGGCGATGTTTTTGCGGCTGCTATCGCGGGTAAACTGGTGATATTGGCTGTTAGCACCTGCTTGTGAATGGTGCGATGAATTTATCGCCACTTTGGCTGCGATAACTCGGCGATGAGTCCTTGAGAATATGCCCCAGAATCTTCTGAGTAGGAGGAAAAGTCTGCAAAAATGGTAATTTTGGTCACTGTGAGGCTTTAAAAAGGGGTTATTCAACTTGAGGCATGATCCAATTGACATTTTGTACAGTTAAAAAAATCAATTTTCTGATGAAAAACAATGACCCCGGACCTGTCGAACTCTCTCCAGATGGTCAGTAATGTTGATTTATGAATGTTTAATCTTTTTACTGTAAATGACTCTTGAATGTGAATTACCACTTTCGGAACTAAAATAAGTGTGTTTAGAGTCATTTTCCTGCCCAAAATCTTTCAAAATAGTAGCTTCTGAGTGGGCGGAAAAGTCTGTAAAACGGCAAGTTTGGTCATTGTGAGGCTTAAAAAAGTGGTTATTCAACTTTGGCATGATCCAATTGACATTTTGAATCATTTTTGTACAGTCAAAAAAATCAATTTTTTGATGAAAAACGATGACCCCAGACCTTACGAACTTCCTCCAGATGGTCAGTAATGGTGATTTTTGAATGTTTAATCTTTTTACTGTAAATGACTCTTGAATGTGAATTACCACTTTCGAACTAAAATAAGTGTGTTTAGAGTCATTTTCCTGCCCAAAATCTTTCAAAATAGTAGCTTCTGAGTGGGCGGAAAAGTCTGTAAAAATGGCAAGTTTGGTCATTGTGAGGCTTAAAAAGTGGTTATTCAACTTTGGCATGATCCAATTGACATTTTGAATCATTTTTTGTACAGTCAAAAAAATCAATTTTTTGATGAAAAACGATGACCCCAGACCTTACGAACTTCCTCCAGATGGTCAGTAATGGTGATTTTTGAATGTTTAATCTTTTCACTGTATGTGACTATTAGATGTGAATTATCACTGTTGGAACTAAATAAAATAAGTGTGTTTTGAGTCATTTTCCTGCCCGATATCGGTCAAAATAGAATCTTCTGTGTAGGAGGAAAAGTTTGTAAAAATGGGAATTTTGGTCACTGTGAGGCTTCAAACTGTGGTTATTCAACAAGAGGCATGATCCAATTGACATTTTGAATTATTTTTTGTACAGTACAAAAAATCAATTTGCTGATGAAAAACGATGACCCCGGAGCTGTCGAACTTTCTCCAGATGGTCAGTAATGGTGATTTTTTAATGTTTAATCTCTTGACTGTAAATGTCTGTTGGATGTGAATTATTACTTTTTGAACTAAAATAAGTGTGTTTAGAGTCATGTTCCTGCCCGAAATCGGTCAAAATAGAATCTTCTGAGTAGTAGGAAAAGTCTGTAAAAATGGCAATTTTGGTCACTGTGAGGCTTCAAAAAGTGGTTATTCAACATGAGACACAATCCAATAGAAATTTTGAATATTTTTTGTACAGTCCAAAAAATGCATTTTTAATGAAAAACAATGACCGCGGACCTGTTGAACTTTCTCCAGATGGTCAGTAATGGTGATTTTTGAATGTTTAATATTTTGACAGTAAATGACTGTTGGATGAGATTTATAAATTTTGGAACTAAAATAAGTGTGTTTAGAATCATTTCCCTGCCCGAAATCAGTAAAAATAGAATGTTCTGAATAGGAGGAAAAGTCTGTAAAAATGGCAATTATGGTCTTTGTGAGGCCTAAAAAAGTGATTATTCAACATTAAGCATGAGCCAATTGACATTTTGAATCATTTTTTGTATAGTAAAAAAAAAACATTTCTGATGAAAAACGATGACCCGCTTACCTTACAAACTTTCTCCAGATGGTCAGTAATGGTGATTTTTGAATGTTTAATCTTTTTACTGTAAATGACTCTTGAATGTGAATTACCACTTTCGGAACTAAAATAAGTGTGTTTAGAGTCATTTTCCTGCCCAAAATCTTTCAAAATAGTAGCTTCTGAGTGGGCGGAAAAGTCTGTAAAAGCGACAAGTTTGGTCATTGTGAGGCTTAAAAAAGTGGTTATTCAACTTTGGCATGATCCAATTGACATTTTGAATCATTTTTTGTACAGTCAAAAAAATCAATTTTTTGATGAAAAACGATGACCCCAGACCTTACGAACTTCCTCCAGATGGTCAGTAATGGTGATTTTTGAATGTTTAATCTTTTCACTGTAAGTGACTATTAGATGTGAATTATCACTGTTGGAACTAAATAAAATAAGTGTGTTTTGAGTCATTTTCCTGCCCGATATCGGTCAAAATAGAATCTTCTGTGTAGGAGGAAAAGTTTGTAAAAATGGGAATTTTGGTCACTGTGAGGCTTCAAACTGTGGTTATTCAACAAGAGGCATGATCCAATTGACATTTTGAATTATTATTTGTACAGTACAAAAAATCAATTTGCTGATGAAAAACGATGACCCGGAGCTGTCGAACTTTCTCCAGATGGTCAGTAATGGTGATTTTTTAATGTTTAATCTCTTGACTGTAAATGTCTGTTGGATATGAATTATTACTTTTTGAACTAAAATAAGTGTGTTTAGAGTCATGTTCCTGCCCGAAATCGGTCTAAATAGAATCTTCTGAGTAGTAGGAAAAGTCTGTAAAAATGGCAATTTTGGTCACTGTGAGGCTTCAAAAAGTGGTTATTCAACATGAGACACAATCCAATAAAAATTTTGAATATTTTTTGTACAGTCCAAAAAATGCATTTTTAATGAAAAACAATGACCCCGGACCTGTTGAACTTTCTCCAGATGGTCAGTAATGGTGATTTTTGAATGTTTAATATTTTGATAGTAAATGACTGTTGGATGAGAATTATAAATTTTGGAACTAAAATAAGTGTGTTTAGAATCATTTCCCTGCCCGAAATCAGTAAAAATAGAATGTTCTGAATAGGAGGAAAAGTCTGTAAAAATGGCAATTATGGTCTTTGTGAGGCCTAAAAAGTGATTATTCAACATTAAGCATGAGCCAATTGACATTTTGAATCATTTTTTGTATATTTAAAAAAAAAAATTTCTGATGAAAAACGATGACCCTCTTACCTTACAAACTTTCTCCAGATGGTCAGTAATGGTGATTTTTGAATGTTTAATCTTTTTACTGTAAATGACTCTTGAATGTGAATTACCACTTTCGAACTAAAATAAGTGTGTTTAGAGTCATTTTCCTGCCCAAAATCTTTCAAAATAGTAGCTTCTGAGTGGGCGGAAAAGTCTGTAAAAACGGCAAGTTTGGTCATTGTGAGGCTTAAAAAAGTGGTTATTCAACTTTGGCATGATCCAATTGACATTTTGAATCATTATTGTAAAGTCAAAAAATCAATGTTGTGATGAAAAGCGATGACCCCAGACCTTACGAACTTCCTCCAGATGGTCAGTAATGGTGATTTTTGAATGTTTAATCTTTTCACTGTAAGTGACTATTAGATGTGAATTATCACTGTTGGAACTAAATAAAATAAGTGTGTTTTGAGTCATTTTCCTGCCCGATATCGGTCAAAATAGAATCTTCTGTGTAGGAGGAAAAGTTTGTAAAAATGGGAATTTTGGTCACTGTGAGGCTTCAAACTGTGGTTATTCAACAAGAGGCATGATCCAATTGACATTTTGAATTATTATTTGTACAGTACAAAAAATCAATTTGCTGATGAAAAACGATGACCCCGGAGCTGTCGAACTTTCTCCAGATGGTCAGTAATGGTGATTTTTTAATGTTTAATCTCTTGACTGTAAATGTCTGTTGGATATGAATTATTACTTTTTGAACTAAAATAAGTGTGTTTAGAGTCATGTTCCTGCCCGAAATCGGTCAAAATAGAATCTTCTGAGTAGTAGGAAAAGTCTGTAAAAATGGCAATTTTGGTCACTGTGAGGCTTCAAAAAGTGGTTATTCAACATGAGACACAATCCAATAGAAATTTTGAATATTTTTTGTACAGTCCAAAAAATGCATTTTTAATGAAAAACAATGACCCCGGACCTGTTGAACTTTCTCCAGATGGTCAGTAATGGTGATTTTTGAATGTTTAATATTTTGATAGTAAATGACTGTTGGATGAGATTTATAAATTTTGGAACTAAAATAAGTGTGTTTAGAATCATTTCCCTGCCCGAAATCAGTAAAAATAGAATGTTCTGAATAGGAGGAAAAGTCTGTAAAAATGGCAATTATGGTCTTTGTGAGGCCTAAAAAGTGATTATTCAACATTAAGCATGAGCCAATTGACATTTTGAATCATTTTTTGTATATTAAAAAAAAAAATTCTGATGAAAAACGATGACCCTCTTACCTTACAAACTTTCTCCAGATGGTCAGTAATGGTGATTTTTGAATGTTTAATCTTTTTACTGTAAATGACTCTTGAATGTGAATTACCACTTTCGAACTAAAATAAGTGTGTTTAGAGTCATTTTCCTGCCCAAAATCTTTCAAAATAGTAGCTTCTGAGTGGGCGGAAAAGTCTGTAAAAACGGCAAGTTTGGTCATTGTGAGGCTTAAAAAGTGGTTATTCAACTTTGGCATGATCCAATTGACATTTTGAATCATTATTGTAAAGTCAAAAAAATCAATGTTGTGATGAAAAACGATGACCCCAGACCTTACGAACTTCCTCCAGATGGTCAGTAATGGTGATTTTTGAATGTTTAATCTTTTCACTGTAAGTGACTATTAGATGTGAATTATCACTGTTGGAACTAAATAAAATAAGTGTGTTTTGAGTCATTTTCCTGCCCGATATCGGTCAAAATAGAATCTTCTGTGTAGGAGGAAAAGTTTGTAAAAATGGGAATTTTGGTCACTGTGAGGCTTCAAACTGTGGTTATTCAACAAGAGGCATGATCCAATTGACATTTTGAATTATTATTTGTACAGTACAAAAAATCAATTTGCTGATGAAAAACGATGACCCCGGAGCTGTCGAACTTTCTCCAGATGGTCAGTAATGGTGATTTTTAATGTTTAATCTCTTGACTGTAAATGTCTGTTGGATATGAATTATTACTTTTTGAACTAAAATAAGTGTGTTTAGAGTCATGTTCCTGCCCGAAATCGGTCAAAATAGAATCTTCTGAGTAGTAGGAAAAGTCTGTAAAAATGGCAATTTTGGTCACTGTGAGGCTTCAAAAAGTGGTTATTCAACATGAGACACAATCCAATAGAAATTTTGAATATTTTTTTGTACAGTCCAAAAATGCATTTTTAATGAAAAACAATGACCCCGGACCTGTTGAACTTTCTCCAGATGGTCAGTAATGGTGATTTTTGAATGTTTAATATTTTGATAGTAAATGACTGTTGGATGAGATTTATAAATTTTGGAACTAAAATAAGTGTGTTTAGAATCATTTCCCTGCCCGAAATCAGTAAAAATAGAATGTTCTGAATAGGAGGAAAAGTCTGTAAAAATGGCAATTATGGTCTTTGTGAGGCCTAAAAAGTGATTATTCAACATTAAGCATGAGCCAATTGACATTTTGAATCATTTTTTGTATATTAAAAAAAAAAATTCTGATGAAAAACGATGACCCTCTTACCTTACAAACTTTCTCCAGATGGTCAGTAATGGTGATTTTTGAATGTTTAATCTTTTTACTGTAAATGACTCTTGAATGTGAATTACCACTTTCGGAACTAAAATAAGTGTGTTTAGAGTCATTTTCCTGCCCAAAATCTTTCAAAATAGTAGCTTCTGAGTGGGCGGAAAAGTCTGTAAAAACGGCAAGTTTGGTCATTGTGAGGCTTAAAAAGTGGTTATTCAACTTTGGCATGATCCAATTGACATTTTGAATCATTATTGTAAAGTCAAAAAATCAATGTTGTGATGAAAAACGATGACCCCAGACCTTACGAACTTCCTCCAGATGGTCAGTAATGGTGATTTTTGAATGTTTAATCTTTTCACTGTAAGTGACTATTAGATGTGAATTATCACTGTTGGAACTAAATAAAATAAGTGTGTTTTGAGTCATTTTCCTGCCCGATATCGGTCAAAATAGAATCTTCTGTGTAGGAGGAAAAGTTTGTAAAAATGGGAATTTTGGTCACTGTGAGGCTTCAAACTGTGGTTATTCAACAAGAGGCATGATCCAATTGACATTTTGAATTATTTTTTGTACAGTACAAAAAATCAATTTGCTGATGAAAAACGATGACCCCGGAGCTGTCGAACTTTCTCCAGATGGTCAGTAATGGTGATTTTTTAATGTTTAATCTCTTGACTGTAAATGTCTGTTGGATGTGAATTATTACTTTTTGAACTAAAATAAGTGTGTTTAGAGTCATTTCATGCCCAAAATCGGTCAAAATAGAAGCTTCTAAGTAGGAGGAAAAGTCTATAAAAATGGCAATTTTGGTCACAGCGAGGCTTTAAAAAGTAGTTATTTAACATGTGGCACGATACAATTGACATTTTGAATCATTTTTGTACAGTCTAAAAATCAATTTTCTGATGAAAACCAATGACCCCGGACCTATCAAACTTTCTCCAGATGGTCAATAATTTTGATTTTTTACTGTTTAATCTTTTGAATGAAATTACTGTTGGATTTGAATTATCACTTTTTGAACTAAAATAAGTGTGTTTAGAGTCATTTTCCTGCCCAAAATTGGTCAAAATATAAGCTTCTGAGTAGGAGGAGAAGTCTGTAAAAATTTAACACCCGCATTTAGCAATAAGTAACAGCTGGCCATTATAGGTATGCAAAGGGCCTTCCACCACGCTGTAACACTTGTCACTGCATTTTTGGTAACGTTTGAGCTAGAAACAAGGCTTTTTTTGTTCAATTCTGCAGATTAGAATGCAGATGATGAATTATGTGGCGAATGCAGAAAATGTATAATTATGTGAAAGTCGGTGCAGCCAAACAGTCACAGACTTCCAGTAGCCCTGCTCATACCTCTGACTAGGTTCACAAGTGCTCCTCAGTGATTCTCCCCATATTGTTATAAGCACGCATACATATATCTCTACCTTTTTAAATCATCATGATATCTAAAAGAAATATGAATACAATATTTCTGAAATATAGCGCAACCTAGAAACTGAGACATGTACTAGATCTACCTGAGTGATTCCAAAACTCCGTGGGTAGTGCTTGGGTGATTGTATGAGTAAAAGGGTAGTCACTGGATAATTGCAGGACAAGATGGATACTGACTAGCTCATTGCATGAGTGCAAACATACACATTGACTGCATGGATAAGTGTATACATAGCACCTGAAGGGATTGATGAGTCATTGAGTACTGCCTAGGTGAATGGATGAATGCAACAGAAGGGCATGGGTGATTCTACGACTGCAAGGGTAGTGTGTAGGTTATTACATGACTGCATAGGTACAGCCTGCATGATCGCATGACTGTAGGGAAAGTACATATCTTCGACCCTGGATGATTACATGCCTGCAAGGGTAATATCTGGTGGATTACTGAAGTACATAGCAAGTGAGTGGGTGATTTTATAAGTTTATGAGTACCGCCTGGGTGATTACCGAACTACTAATATACTGCCTGAGTGATTGCAGGAGTGCAAAGGTAGTGACAGGGTGATTTTAAAAGTGCATCAGTACTGGCTGAGTGATTACATAAGTACAAGAAAAGTGCGTATGTGATTGAAAGAGTACAAGGGGATTAAAGGAGTACTTGAGTAACACCTCAGTGATTGCATGACTGCAGGGATAATGTCTGGGGATTTATATGACTACTTTGCAAGTGACTGGGTGATTTTATAAGTGCCTGTGTACTTCTTGGGTGATTGCAGGACTACTGAGGTAGAGCCTGAGTAAATAAAAGACTGCAAAAGTAGTGCCTGGGTGATTTCATAACAGCATGACTACTGGCTGAGTGATTACATGAGTAGAAAGGCAGTGCCTCCGTGATTGAAGGAGTGCAACAGTAGTGCCTTGGTGATTATATAACTACGGGGCATATTAGCAAGGGTGGTATCGCTGCTTTAGCGGCACTTTTTGCCGCTAAAGCGGCGATATTTCTATCGCCCTATTAGCAAGCTGTCGCTAACAGCTGTTAGCGACAGTTTTATGGCGAAAGCGACCGTTTTGGTGCCGCTTTGCATGTCAGCGATATATATCGCTAATGACATGCAAAGTAGGCGTTCCTGACTAACACATCATGGAAACACTCGCAGACACACCTTCGCCCTATTATCAACGCGGCCCCAGAACCGCGAAGCAATTAAAAAAGCTGCGCTAACCGCGGTTATCGCCGGTAATTAACGTCAGCAAAAATCCTGACTTGCCTATCTGTATCATGGGAGGTGGATTGTACGGCTAAGTCCACATCTCCCTATCAATAAGGATTCCCCTATCGCTGCAGGTTTATCGCTGGATTCCCAGCGATAATCCCGCATTTCTCCGCTATCGCCGGATTTTTAATCGCCTTGGAGATATGCGTTGATAATAACGCGATATCTCGGTGATTAAATCCAGCGATAGCCGGCGTTGGCCAAAATCGCGAAAAGCGGGAAATGCGATATTTATCGCGTTTCCTAGATAATATGCCCCTACATGAGTTATACCTTAGTGATTGCATAACTGCATAGATAGTGCCTAAATGATTGCATCAGTGCAGCAGTAATGCCTGAGTGATTACAGCAGAGCATATGTAGTGCCTGCATCATTGCAAGAGTGCATAACTAGTGCTTCAGTGTTTTTATAAGTGCATGAGAGTTGGGCGTAGCCAAATATAGAGCAGCACACTATTACATGACTCAATTATAAGACTGTTCATATTCTTAAAAGCATGCATACATATGTCTCTACCTTTTCAAATCATCATGATATCTAAAAGAAATATGTATACAATATTTCTGAAATATAGTAAAAAGTAGAAACTGAGACATGTACTAGATCTACCTGAGTGATTCCAAAACTCTGTGGGTAGTGCTTGGGTGATTGTATGAGTACAAGGGTAGTCACTGGATATTTGCATGGAAACATGGATAGTGACTAGCTCATTGCATGAGTGCAAACATACACATTGAGAGCATGGTTAAGTGTATACATAGCACCTAAATGCATAGATGAGTCATTGAATACTGCCTAGGTTAATAGATGAATGCAACAAAAGGGCCTGGGTGATTCTAGGTTATTACATGACTGCATAGGTAGAGCCTGCATGATTGCATGACTGTAGGGAAAGAACATATCTTCGACCCTGAGTGATTCCATGCCTGCAAGGGTAATATCTGGTGGATTACTGAAGTACATAGCAAGTGAGTGGGTGATTTTATAAGTTCATGAGTACCGCCTGGGTGATCAAAGAACAAACTTACAATTTCAACCAAACATCTAAAATTATGCGGCATCTTTCTACTATACCTTTCAACAAACTAGAAAAAATAAGTCTAATTAATAACACCTTATGTGAGCATCTTTCAAACAACACTTTTGTGCTGCATCTTCACCATTCTATCTAAAATTATGTGGCTTTATTCAACTATACCTTTCAACAAACTAGAAAAAAAGAAGTCTAATTAATAAGACTTTATGTGAGCATCTTTCAAACAACACTTTTGTGCTGCATCTTCACCATTCTATCTAAAATTATGCGGCATCATTCAACTATACCTTTCTACAGACTAGAAAAAAAAGCCTAATTAATAAGACCTTATATGAGCATCTTTCAAACCACACTTTTCTGCTGCATCTTCACCTTTCTTTCTAAAATTATGCAGCATCATTCAACTATACCTTTCTACAGACTAGAAAAAAGAAGCCTAATTAATAACACCTAAATGAGCATTTTTGAAACCACACTTTTATGCTGCATCTTCACCATTCTATCTAAAATTATGCGGCATCATTCAACTATACCTTTCTACAGATTAGAAAAAAGAAGCCTAATTAATAACACCTTATATGAGCATCTTTCAAACCACACTTTTCTGCTGCATCTTCACCTTTCTTTCTAAAATTATGCAGCATCATTCAACTATACCTTTCTGCAGACTAGAAAAAAGAAGCCTAATTAATAACACTTAATGAGCATTTTTGAAACCACACTTTTATGCTGCATCTTCACCATTCTATCTAAAATTATGCAGCATCATTCAACTATACCTTTCTACAGACTAGAAAAAAAAGCCTAATTAATAAGACCTTATATGAGCATCTTTCAAACCACACTTTTCTGCTGCATCTTCACCTTTCTTTCTAAAATTATGCAGCATCATTCAACTATACCTTTCTACAGACTAGAAAAAGAAGCCTAATTAATAACACCTAAATGAGCATTTTTGAAACCACACTTTTATGCTGCATCTTCACCATTCTATCTAAAATTATGCGGCATCATTCAACTATACCTTTCTACAGATTAGAAAAAAGAAGCCTAATTAATAACACCTTATATGAGCATCTTTGAAACCACACATTTGTGCTGCATCTTCACCATTCTATCTAATATTATGCGGCATCATTCAACTATACCTTTCTACAGACTAGAGGAAAAAAGCCTAATTAATAATACCTTATGTGAGCATCTTTCAAACCACACTTTTGTGCTGCATGTTCACCATTTTACTAGTACTCACACTCTTGACCCTACCACATAAAAAGCAACAACAGCTCTTTGTTATACATCGTTCACCTTAAAATATATAAGACATATGAAAATACATATACAACAAGAAACATACTAGAGACAGAAGTCCATGCACACCTTAAAACTTGACAGACTCCACCTCCAAATTTAAACCAACAACTAAAATTATGCGGTATACTAGAAATATACATATCCAGACATTAAAACAAACTACCATAATCAGTAATCCATCTCCCAAAATACACATATTACTATACAGAATCTTTTTTAAACAACATTTAAGTACAACAAAACAAGCTACAATACACATCTCTACATTTAATAATATATTTAAAAGAACACAGATTTTAAATAATTTTAAAAGTTTAAAAATAAACCTCACAAATTTATAACTCTCCTTCCAAATAGATTTGTTGAATTTAAAATATCACAAACTCTTAAAGGATTTTCTTTGCACACAATCAATATAATGCACCAGTCTCAGCAAGGTAAAACCAGTAATGGCAAAGTTTCCCTCTCTTTCTCCACACAAATATATGTTAGTAACAAATCACATTGCTCACAACATTATTTCAAATTGTAAAACACATTTCTATTGGTTACACATATTAACTCCTAGCAACTGACTTCTAAAAGTGCCCAAACTGTTTCTTCATTTTTTTCTAAAGTCGCGACTCCATCGTGCACCACCGCGATGGAGCCGCGAATCCATACGGGAGTTCAAAATGATATTACAAATACATTTTCCATTATTTTTTAATAACACACCTCTTCTAAAGATAGTACTGACTTGGGAAATGTCACTGTAATAACATATTACTTATATATAAATTACAAATTCACATTTCAAGTCCACAGTTAAGTTTCAACCCTACCCCCATTCTGCTTAATGCCAGTTACCATAGTAACAGTTCATGGTACACTCAACTTAACTGACAGGTCACAAGTTCACCATATTTTCAAGTTCACCACACAATGTTGCAAATGCAAACAGCAGGTGTGGTTGACTTTGCAAAATATGACCTTATCCTTTCTATTGTACCTATCACTTTTGGAACTAAAATAAGTGTGCTTTGAGTCATGTCCCTGCCTGAATACGGTCAAAATAGAATCTTCTGAGTAGGAGGAAAAGACTGTAAAAATTGCAATTTTGGTCACTGTGAGGCCTAAAAAGTGGGTATTCAACTTGAGGCACAATCCAATTGGCATTTTGAATCATTTTTTGTACAGTCCAAAAATCAATTTTCTGATGAAAAACGATGACCCCGGACCATACGAACTTTTTCCAGATGGTCAGGTCAGTATTGGTAATTTTTGAATTTTTAATCTTTTGACTGTAACTGACTATTGGATGTGAACTATCACTTTTGGAACTAAAATAAGTGTGCTTTGAGTCATGTCCCTGCCTGAATACGGTCAAAATAGAATCTTCTGAGTAGGAGGAAAAGTCTGTAAAAATTGTAATTTTGGTCACTGTGATGCCTAAAAAAGTGATTATTCAACATTAGGCATGATCTAATCCACATTTTCAATCATTTTTGTATCATCAAAAAATACATTTTCTGATGAAAAATGATTACCACGGACCTTACGAACTTTCTACAGATGGTCAGTAATGGTGATTTTTTCATGTTTAATATTTTTACTGTAAATTAATGTTGGATGTGAATTATCACTTTTGGAACTACAATAAGTGTGTTTAGACTCATTTCCCTGCCTGAAATCGGTCAAAATAGAATCTTCTGAGTAGGAGGAAAAGTCTGTAAAATGGCAATTTTGGTCACTGTGAGGCTTTAAAAAGTGGTTATTTAACTGTCGTGTAGTTCCCATATAACCTATACAGGATCTGCACGTTTGGATAACATAAACTGTAGGTTTGGTGGCAGACTGATGCCGTGCACCCCCAGTGGATATGTTAGCCTGTCTGTATTAGCTAGCTCACAGTGCCACTAGAGTCTCCTCTTATCGGGGAGAGAATAGTTCTTGGCAACCTCAGAACATGACAACCCTGATCCCTCAGAATCATGGAAACAATATACTACCTTTCGCTCAGTCAGTCGTGCTCACTTAGTTTGTCTCAGAGAGGTACACAGAATAGACAGTCTGGGCGTTTTCAATAAGTATTTATTGAACAGTTGTTATTCTAGTGTAGAATATATGAGCTGCAACAACCATTAGACAGTAGCAGAGATATATGATTAGCAATACTACGAAAGTAAAGGGATGGTATAGTTCTACCATCTTGCATAAATCATGAATATATACATGTACATAAAACACATGATAAAAGTGTGTACTCCTACGATGCCTCCCTAACTAAATGTACCTATATGTACCTAGCATCTATGTAGGTGTTATGCCAAGAATCCCTCTAGGATCTAGTCCACCCCAGTACCTGAGAGTTTAGAGAATGTGGGACCCCGTCCTGGTCTCGAGTTGGACACCCCGTGAGGGATGTTTAGACCACTGCTAGCTGGAGCGTCTGCATGCAGGAACCCTCAGCATCTCTGGTCAGTGTGTCAGCCGGGAAGTCACAGTCTCCTCTATCTTCCTAAGCAAGATGTGTTGTATATATACCCATAGGTCTCCCCAGGGGTCCTACCTTGTTGTGTTACTGTGTCGGCCTAAAGGACGACATTGGGCCTGAACTTTATACAGAGATATTATACAGGAGATGGTAATCCTACTGTTAGTCCTGCTGTGCTTCCAAGAAGCCTCATGCAAAACGTATGAGAATCGAACCGGTGAAAAACCTGCGTTCTGAGTGCAGTGTCATATCTAGGTAAAAGGTTAGTGCCTAAGAACCGTTATGTATGCAATGTAGGGAAGGATGTAGGTGAAAGGTTGTGATGTTACCTGCGCCTATATAGGGTACCTATATGGAATATAACACCCACTCTTCTTCCGAATGGACGACATATGTAACCTATTACTGTACTTCTAACATTACTTAGATAGTGGTACGCACAAAGTTTATAAAACATCTCTTTAGCTAAAATGTTTAAAAAATTCTAAAAACTTTAAAAAATTCAAAAGGAAATGTTTCTAGCTCTAAAAGTGTCCTTGATTTATAGTTCTGACTACTACAAGCATTAAAAAAGCCATGTATGCACAAAAATGAAAGGAAAGTCAATTTAGTTTCAAAGTTCCAAATTTGAGCTTGTTTAGAAAAAGGGCAAATTATTCCCAGCACACGGCGAGCCAAATGAGTTAAAATGTTTATGTGTCCTGGCTGGTAGACGCAACATTTTCGTTGCTTGCTTCCGCAGTAGACGGCCCCTGTAAAACCTCGCAGAGCACGTCAATTGAGCACAGATGTTCCACGCTGTCCGCAGCCGGTGCTGGAGCAGCATGTGTGCCGTCCAAAGCCTGGGTGTCAGAGGAGGAGCCCGTGTTCAGACCAACAGGTGCAGTTACTACCTGTGGTAGCGCAAGGAATGCCGTCATCCACATTGAATACGCCTAGGACACTGCAGAACATGGGCCGCTATCGGGTCCAGTAAAGCATTCACGTCCGGTGGCGCACATGATGGTAGTGTCAAACAAAGGTCTAACACGCATTCTTCTCCGCAAAACAGGCGTCGGAGGACTGGTAAGATGCAGTCTATCCAGACCGGTCAAAATGACAAGAAACAAGATTCACTTAGTTCTCTTAGGCAAGGCGTGCCTAGAAGTTGTACCATGCGGTTACGGTATTTCTGCTCCAGGAGTGTTCTTTCCATCGCCTTGGGGACTGGGACGTCCATTGCGTAGCAAATAGAAAACAATCAGGATACCTGATATTAGAAACAGGATCAGCGGAAGTCCTCCAAAGATGACTTCCGAATACGGAGTGTATGAAGTTTGGTATAACTCCAAGTACTGTCTGAAAGGTGCTCAGAAGTCCAGAACCTATGTTCTTAAATAGGTGGACAATGCCTGTCGTATCAGACATGTTAAAGATATGATTTAGCATTTCTAAGAAATGGAAAGGGCAGTCTGTATGAATAAGCGCCTGTATCTCTGCCGAAGACCTTGCGATCTGGAGATCAAAAGTCTCTCGAGCGGAGGTTAAGGGCACAGACATCAGTAGAAGCATGGCTTTCATTCTGCTTAGAGTATCAAACCATATTAAGGAAACATTCAGTGAAGGCCATAACGGTGCCTCCCTGACTGTATGTGTTGGTGGAAACAATACTTGCATACAACAAGTAACCCTGGAGCTCATGGTTACTAGATATGCGATGCCCGGGAGCATGCCACAGCAGCCTTGACCGTTCAGCATCAAGTAACTCCCATTTGAAAGTAGCCTGAATGCTGGAGTAATCACTGCAGCTTGGGCACCCTTCACATGACAGGACAGGTTTGCTACAGAACCATTACAAGCTCTGTGCAACATTATATCCTGGCATATGAGTGATCCACTTAAAGCATTCTCGCAGTTTGTACCGCTCAGAAACACTTCTCGATCCCCACTCCGGCATCAAAATCTGTATGGTAATATCCATGATTCCTTGATGTATTCCTTACCCTTTTCGTCATATCTGCCTACTTGCTTTTGTTCAAGGCAATATTGAAACTGAAAAGTAGTAACAGGTAGAGCTATGTGGCCATGGATTAGCCATTCTCTAGACAGTGATTCTGCCACTATGAATGGTAATCTATCCAGTTTTTCGATACGCAGCATTGTATATTTTGCTCCCCTTTGTGCCATTTCTATCTGTTTATCTGTTAGATTGTATTCAGAAAACAGAGACGTGCTGTTGATAAAACGCTAAGGCATGTAGCCTGCAAGCAAAGATTGCAGGGTCCAGCTTAACAACATAATAGAACGTAACAGTGATTGCCCGTGTTGTAATATGGCCAAATCTTGTTCTAGTATGTCTATCGCAGAAGATACAATGTTGCCTAAGGAATATATCCTGGAGGTCAATGTGGTTAACCCATTGTCTACCACTGCTAGATATTTTTCTAGATTTATATGGTCTATTTCCGTAACCTCTCTGCGGCCTCTTGTTGGGATATTTTCCAAATTTCATTGTAGACAGCATAATAGAAGCGTTTCTGACGTGGCTTCCTGGGACCCATTAAAAATCCCTAAGATCCACATCCTGTGACAGTAAGGATAAGTGTTGTTTCACCTGTGTGAGTGTTGAGGTTTTTAGCCAATCGAGGCACAACTTCCCAACACTGTAGGATGTCACTACCCCTGGATGTCGTCTCTGTACATAACGTGGATCTAGCCTATGGATACTCAACCCTTCGGTTTTACCCATGAATCTTGCTTGACAACTATTAGTGTCTGTCGGCCAAATCAACCATTTTTTCCAATCGGGGTCTGATCTGTTGTATTGTATAATGTCATCTACTGTAATTTCTTCCTGTGATGTTATGTTGCCCTCGGTGTGTGATGGAGTCGGCACCCGAGGTGTGTTCATGTCTTTGCTCTTAGCTAGTCCAAGGCAAGATGTCTGTTGCACTTTCTCGTTCAAAAACATGATTTGTTGAGGGATGAGGCATGCTCTAAACAAAGCTTCTGTTCCCTGAACTTGCCATTCTCTAGTACCCCAGACTGATTTTAAGTCTATGGTGTCTTTCCATAAGTCAAAACCTTGTTCAGACAACTGGGCAATAAAAGCAGAAGAGTAAATCTGTTTGGTGTTTGTTAACATATTTTTCTGTGCTGATAATGGTGCAACCCTATAATAATATGAGGCTGGGTCAGACATATTAAACCCTGAAAAATATGGAAACTTCTGTGTAAATGTTTTTGAACTGCCTTTCGGCGGTGTTGGACAATGTTCCCACTGGTGGAATGTGAACACATTTCTAGGATTAGCAGATTTATGCAAAAAGTGATGACCATAGTGTTGATAACAATACATACTCTCGAAATCTGATGTGTCTTCGAATGTTTCACTACTAGAAAATGCAGCACATTTTTCCAAATCAGATAACATGTTATTAAAAGTTTCAAAATCCCAATCATCGGAAAATGTATTGGAGGTAATGATATCACTCAATAATATTTTAAATAAATGAGGAATTCTTAAAATTTCAGTCGGACCAAATATATTGAAATCAACCTTGTCCCAAACTATACCATCAGGTATAGAAACTGCTGTAATGTTCACTGATGACAAGCCTCTTTGTTCTCGATGAGATGATAGGTGTGGTTTTAAAAATAAGTTCACCTTTTGGGCTGCAGAGCTTTGTCGAATGTATTTTCCATTAACAAGCATGCTAAAAGCTATTATCAAGCCTACCCAGAAAAGAAAGAAAAGTATCCCGGTGATTACCCATAGTTCTACCCAAGGTGACACCAGGTAAGTCTTTTAAGAAAGTGCATAAAGTTTTTAACTTGCTGTTTGCGTGATATTTTGGCTGGCGTCGTTTCCGGTTTGCTTGGATCCAAAGAAAACGTATCAAAGTTTATGAAGTAGCCAGAAGCAGTTCGATCAATTGTTGGTATTGCATCAGGATTTGTAGAAATCGTGGTTTTCTCTTGTCGAGGCATGTTGACGTAGACATCTGTATTTGGTCTAATAGCGAGTTGTCTCTCATTTTGAGTTTGATTTTGAAGTTGAGCTTCAGGTTCAAGGGGAACGAGTTCCATAGCATTGTTGCTTAGTCCTTCATTCCGTGTTGGAGGCTCTTCAAACGTGATGAGTCTTTCCGTTTGAACTTCTTGAATTGTAGCAAGAGGAGTGCGTCTGCTACTTTGGAGTCCACGTGGCCTACTTTTAGTATCGGCCACATAGTGTGGTTTGATTAGGTCAATTGAGACAAATCTTTTCTCCTTTTTTCCGGCAAGAGGCTGTAGAAGTACAGTTCTTGTTCCTTCAATTGCTAGGACCGGTACAGGTTTTCTGTATGATGGCCCAAATTCTTTTTTGTCCGCTATTTTCTCTCTGACTAGATCCCCGACTTTTGGGATCCAGACAGGTCTTGCCGTGACTGATTTGACTTCCCCAGTGGCGGTCTGCTTCATATGGACATTACTTTGTTGTGTCCTGGAATCTTTTAGATCCTGTAAAACAGCCAAACGATCATGGATGTCAAAAAGCTTTTCATCCGCCACTGTGCCTTCACAACCAAGATCAGGTACCCACATTCTTGTCCCATATAGGACCTCATATGGAGTGACCCCCCCCAGAGAACTTCTTGGTATATTGTTCAATGCTCGCTGTTCTCCATACAGATGTTTTACCCAACTCTCACCCGTGCCTAATACTCTAGCTGTTAAAGACTGCTTTAAGTCTCAGTTTATTCTCTCCACAACCGAATTTCCCTCGGGATGGTATGGAGAGGAGTACCCCAATGCTACACCCAATCCTCGCATGGCCTCCTTGTAAGCCCGAGAGCTAAACGCAGGGCCCTAGTCAGAATGTAATGTGCCAATTGCGTATGTCCCTATAAAGACTCGCAAATCCTTCATAACAGTTCGAGCGTCAGCCGAGCGTTGGGGCCACACCGATATGAATCTTGAGCAGGAATCCACTGCAACCATGATATATCTGTAAGCCCCATCTCTTTGTAAGGGGCCGCAGTAGTCCAAGTAAACATACGCTAGTGGTTTGTCAGATTTTAATAATGGTGTCTATGCTGGACGTGTTACGGTGGAACCTTTCATCTGCTGACAGATGTTGCATTTCAAGACCTAGTCTTTAGTCTGATTTGTTAGCCCAGGCCACCAATAACGTTGTTTCAAAAAGAAACAGTCGCCGTCACTCCTGCATGTGCAGAACCTATCCCTTCATGTGCTGCTAGAATTAAACCTAACCTATGATCCATGTTTGGAATTACTCTATCCCCCACTCCAGGAATCTGAGCAAATGGAATTTTATTGTCATCTAACTTGTAGGAGTACTTGAGTGGAAACCTTTTGGTACTGCTCCGCTGTTTTTGCGAGAAGCATTCACAGCTACCATAATCTCACCGTCTATTCTCGTTTTAGAACGAGTGATTGCAGCTACGGAAGCCGTGCGTACAGCCCCTTTGCGGCTTCATCAGCCAATGAATTCCCTTCAACGTGAACGCCATCACGCTGATGACTCAGTGTATGTATCACGTGAACTCTCTGTAGTTCGGTTTTCAACTCCACTACCTGTTCCCATAGCATTTTATGCTTAATTGTGCCACCTTTGCATCTTTGAACCCATTTTGAACCCAGTACTGCAAATATTCCTTGTAAGACTGCACACAGTAAAAGGAATCGCACATAATTAGTGTGGGGAATTCTCGATCCGTATTTAACTCTGCCAGCTGTACCGTGCAGTCTCCTAGGGACTGCATCTTTGTGCAACTCGGGTGGAACTTTCCATCCCGCATGCGACCTTTAACGATTGCACATGCTGCGTTATATTGTTGCTTACTTCCTATGGCCGGTTGAGCAGATCCGTCAGTGTAAATTATATATTCATACTGATCTAGAGGCATTATTTAGTTTGGTAGAGGATATTCTTGTTTGTATTGCAGGAATGCTTGTGTCTTTAAATTTGGGTCGTACCTGTATTCTACATCTGTTGCAGTGAGAGAATTAGCCCATTGTATCCATCTCGGATGTAAAGCTTTAGCATTAGGAACGCTTGCCTTTGTCGCAGCCTCTAAGGCTGGAACCGGAGTTACTACTATTATTCGTTTCCCCTGAGCCAGTGCTCTTTCCCTCACTACAGCAGTCTGTACTGCTATCAGAATCTTTTCTGTAGATGCGAAGCGCATCTCAGCATTTGTGTACAAATGTGATTTGATTGCAATTGGTACTGTCTCACCTTCATTATATGTTAGATAGGTGTACCCAGATTGACCCGCAACTATACGGATCACCAGTTTGCGTATGTTCACACATGTCTGTAAGTGTTTGGAAGCTATCATGTCAGCTTTTAAGGAACGAAGTGTATCTGTATGTTCCTGTGTCCATTGTTTTACTGAAAAATCAGGTTTTATTAAATCATAGAAAGGTTTTACTCTTTCTGCGTAATCTAAAATGTATGTTCTACCAAAATTTAGGAATCCCAGAATTGACTGTAAATTTTTCAATGATTTTGGAGGTTGGAGCAGCGCGCATTTTTCAAAGAAATTGGCTGTCAGGCTTTTCCCTTCACTTGAAAGCTCATATCCTAAAAACAGGACGCTGAGGTGGGCAATTTTTGATTTTTTAAAGTTGAATTTGTAGCCCTCAGATGCAAATCCCAAAATTATGGTATTCACTCTGTTCAAGTGTTCCTCTAGGTCATCGTCCGTTAGATAAATATCATCCACATAGGACAATGCCTCTTCATCCAATTTTTGAAGTAACTCAGTTATTCTAGGCGTAAACAACCCCGGGCTGTTCTTGTACCCTTGGGGGAGTCGACAAAATTGACCCTGGGTCGCTAGCGCTGAGAAGGCTGTTAGATGCCTGCTTTCAGGTGTTATATTTTGGCAGAAAAATCAATTTGAGATATCAAGTATTGTTTTATATTTTTTCCGCTCGATGTTATTCATTAATGCGGCACTGTGTGCATTTTGGACTGCAAATGTCTTAGTGCAAGTGTTTAAATGTCTATAATCTAAAACTAGACGATATGAATTGTCAGGTTTCATGACAGGAAACAAAGGATTGTTCATTTGTGAGGTGGAAGTTTCAATCACCCCTTCAAGTTGATCTAAGATCTCCCTGACCTGTTTTTTAGCTTCTTGCTTTATTGGATACTGCCTCTGTGCAGTTGGAGTATTTTTCAAAGGAATTATGTGGTGGGTTGAATCCTCATCCCATCCAACATGGTTTTTGTATAATTCCGGAGCCTGGGCTACCGCCCACTCCTGTGCATATGTGTGTTGCAAGTGCCTGGGAATATGGTCTGAGAAGGCCGGAAGCATTACCGTTTCTCCTTTAGGGCAATCCATGACGAATGCTGGCGGCCAATCTTGTTCAGCTAATAAAATATCATAGCCAAACGTCAGGTTCTCCCAAAAGAGACCTCTTACTGTTCTACATTTGTCCCCCTCCATTTGGAGCGTTATTTCATATACCTTATGTGGGACGCTTACCCTAGTATCAGGTGTTTCCACCTTGATATAATCATTCAAGTCTGCTGTCACCAGAAATTCCTTCAGGTTCTGGCGAGCTATTGTTATTTCTGCCACACTGTCTAGCATCGTCAGAGCCCATTCCCCGTTCAGTAGTCGAGTCCTCAGAATTCTGGGCATGTCTGATCTTTAGACCTGCAACTTTCTTCTTTTTGAACTGTGGCTTTTGCTTTGGTTTCTCTTCTTTTTTAGAGGTGTGATCTTGAGCGTGCTGCTTGTCTCTGGACTTTGTACGATCTTCTTGTCTTTCTGACCGTCCTTCCCTCTCAGAGTTTTTAGATGAACCCTGAAAGGAACGAGAGGAACGTGTATCAGTATCCTGATACCTGTCAGGTTTCCTAATATTTTCCCTATTCCTAAGGTTGTACCTCTTTTCGGAGGGCTCCTGTGGCGGAGATCTACCTCAGGATTGAGATCTATTTCCTTTAAAGTTTTGTCGTTTTTTATTGTCCCACTTCTTCTTAGTTGAAGCAGGTGTCTGCTTGGAAGTGTCTTTTCAGGACTGCCCATCAGTTGTGGTTTTAAAGCTTTCCCACCCAAACTGTCTCTGCCTAATTCTGCATACGCAGTTTAAATTATTTTAGGTAGTTCGTGTTCCTGTTCTAAAGGACTGAACTCCCTTAGGCGTTGGCGGATGGCCACTGGAGCTGCTTCCCCTAATGTTAGCTAGTATTATGGCTGATACCTGGGCATAGTTACCTAGTAACTTCATCCCTAAGTTTAGGGCAGGCTCTGCTCCGTACTCATTTTGTATTTGTCTTAATATATCAGGTACTACTGCTAATGACAGGATACCATGAGTTCTGGTATAAATGGCAGCAAAGACTGTACCCCAAGTGGTACAATCCTCTACTTGTGGTGTTATCCCCATGGGCAAGCAGATTGTTAGCATTCTGTGTTTTTCATACAGGGTAGTATTTGGGAATACTGCCTCTAGCTGTGTTATTTTCTGAGCTACCCAGAATGGTATTTGTTCACGTTTTGTGGTCATTTTACTGATTACCTGTGTAATGTTTGTGGTGTAGTTTTAGTTGCTGTGCCCTGAATTTGAGTTCCATTTGTTGCAACTATTGCTGGTTGGACTGTAAATGTCCTCATGACGAATTGCGTCAAGTTCCTATAGATTTTAATTAAATCTTTATGTTGTATGAGTAAGTCTCCTGGTGGCATTGTGTCAATGTCAGGATGTGGTGTGTAGGCTGTTAATATCGGCCATGTTGCCCCTTCTCCTCCGACCGGTCCGAGTCTTACTCTTCTTCTTATGTGGAATAGGGCGCCTTTAAACCAGTATAAATGTTCCTGGTACGTGAGCGGAACCTCTATATCCTCAAACTGACAATATTCCGCTGGTGCATCTCCTTCCGTGTAGGAGTGAAATGTTTTGTTCTTGCATTTGCTGCTGGGAATGTAACCCACGAATAAAATACCTCTGTTTTGTTTGATTCGTGTGCCTCAATCACGAAAGCTACTATGCCACCCCTAGCTGATAAACCATTCAGAAGTAGTTTCAGGGCGACTGTATTTCTAAAGTTTGGTGCAATTTGTATTGCGTCTGCATCTTCCTCACCATCTGTGAGGGGCAGTGCTTGTAGCAGTGGGTCTAATTCTGTGTTAGTCATTGTTTTTAGTACACTAAATGACTTTTCAAGGGAACCAAGATACAGTGTTATGCACAATTTTAGGAAAAATGTGTCCTTCAAGCTTGATTAACCAACAGCGAATAAATAGGATTTTTTAGCCTACTCAGCTGTGGCGGAGTTTGTGCCCACCCAATCCAAACGTCTCTGGTGTTTTGTGAGTAGGGGTCTCTGAGAATAGCACGACTGAACTACTCAGATTCTACTGTTAAGTACCCAACCAACGTTGGTGGCCCCATGTCGTGTAGTTCCTATATTACCTATACAGGATCTGCGTGTTTGGATAACATAAACTGTGGGTTTGGTGGCGGACTGATTCCGTGCACCCCCACCGGATACGTTAGCCTGTCTGTATTAGCTAGCTCACAGTGCCACTAGAGTCTCCTCTTATCGGGGAGAGAATAGTTCTTGGCAACCTCAGAACATGACAACCCTGATCCCTCAGAATCGTGGAAACAATATACTACCTTTCGCTCAGTCACTCGTGCTCACTTAGTTTGTCTCAGAGAGGTACACAGAATAAACAGTCTGGGCGTTTTCAATAAGTATTTATTGAACAGTAGTTATTCTAGTGTAGAATATATGAGCTGCAACAACCATTAGACAGTAGCAGAGATATATGAATAGCAATACTACGAAAGTAAAGGGATGGTATAGTTCTAACATCTTGCATAAATCATGAATATATACATGTACATAAAACACATGATAAAAGTGCGTACTCCTACGATGCCTCCCTAACTAGATGTACCTAAATGTACCTAGCATCTATGTAGGTGTATGCTAAGAATCCCTCTAGGATCTAGTCCACCCTATTACCTGAGAGTTTAGAGAATGTGGGACCCCGTCCTGGTCTCGAGTTGGACACCCTGCGAGGGATGTTTAGACCACTGCTAGCTGGAGCGCCTGCAAGCAGGAGCCTCAGCGTCTCTGGTCAGTGTATCAGCCGGGAAGTCACAGTCTCCTCTATCTTCCTAAGCAAGATGTGTTGTATATATACCCATAGGTCTCCCCAGGGGTCCTACCTTGCTGTGTTAGTGTGTCGGCCTAAAGGATGACGTTGGGCCTGAACTTTATACAGAGATATTATACAGGAGATGGTAATCCTACTGTTAGTCCTGCTGTGCTTCCAAGAAGCCTCATGCATAATGTATGAGAATCGAAACAGGGAAAAACCCGCGTTCTGAGTGCAGTGTCATATCCAGGTAAAAGGTCAGTGCCTAAGAACCGTTATGTATACAATGTAGGGAAGGATGTAGGTGAAAGGTTGCGATGTTACCTGCGCCTATATAGGGTACCTATATGGAATATAACACAACTTGAGGCATGATCCAATTGACATTTTGAATCATTTTTGTGCAGTTCAAAGAATCAATTTTCTGATGAAACACAATGACCTCGAACCTGTCAAACTCTCTCCAGATGGTCAGTAATGGTGAGTTTTGAAAGTTTAATATTTTGACTGTAAATGACTGCTGGATGTGAATTATCACTTTTGGAACTAAAATAAGTGTGTTAAGAGTCATTTCCCTGCCCGAAATCGGTCAAAATAGAGGGGGATATTCTCAAGAACGTGTGTTAACTATCGCCAAATTCAGCTTAACGCAACTTCTCACATCGCAGTCTATCGCGGGAAAATAACACTGTGTTAACGCAGTACTCCCAACCCGGCGGTAACATGCGATAGTTTCGCGAGAACGCGGAAAATGACAGCGAGTAACTCACCGGGACGGCGATAAAAAAGTTGCGATGGGCCCATTCACGATAAGACAATCAGCGAAAAGCAGCACCAGGCCTGCAAATCACACACGTCAGGCGGGAATAATCACCATAAAAGCAGAAAAAAACCACACAAACAAAAACCGAACCACAGAGAAGCACTATGGAGGCAGCCAGAGCAGGTACAGAGGACAGCCAGAACCCCACAAGCCCCACGGAGGTCCAGCCTGGGACCCCAGGGACAGGGAAGGGCAAGGACAAGAAGAAGAGGAAGACGAAATTCAGTCCGCAGGAAAACAGGATCCTGATAACGGAGGTGGTAGAACACCATCAACAGCTGTTCGTCACCTCCACTGTGTCATTGGCAACCAAAAATGCAACATGGCAGGCCATCCTGGACAAGGTGAATGCAGTCGGAGTGCTGAGGAGGACAATGGAAGAGCTCAAGAGGCGCTGGAATGATGTCAAGCGCAAAACCAAGCAGAAACTCGCCAACAACCAGAAGGCAGCAATGCAGACTGGAGGTGGGAGTCCAGCGCCACAGGAGGAGCTGGATGACATGGAGGAAATGGTGTCCACAGTCATCAGTGGGGAGACGGTGGCAGGAGTTGGGGGACCAGACACTGCTCAACATGACCGGACACAACAGCAACAGGGTGAGTAACCACCAGGGACTGGGGGAACGGGGGGAGATGGGCACAATGGCACACATGCACAATCAAGAATAGCACAATGCACACCCACAATGACTCTGGGTCATGCCCCTGATCTCCTTGGCATACTGCAGCACATATAGAAACAGCAAGTGGGCCCCCGTCCACAATGTGCACAGAGGGGGCGCTCCCCAGACAACACTAATCTCACAACAAACACATGCACATGTGCCGAACCCAGCAAAGCGGCGTGTCTGTGAGCCACACTGACAATGCAAGTGACACTGCATGACGAATAGCATGGCTGCAGCCAATTTACCATGACATGTTGCACGCCACGACACTGAGGTGGGTGAGTGTGGACCACATCCGGAAAGGAGCAGGTCACACCCTGACACATCCACCTGCACAAACAACCCCTGACCTCAACAACACACCTATGGACAAACCATGGCCCACAGTCCCAACTCCCACCAAGGGCCCAATTCACCCAAGTATGCAACATCTCAGCACTGTAGAAGCACAGAAGTCAAGGCACACCGCCTGAAAGGGATAAGGGCCAGACACATCAGAGCTGCAGGGGCGACTCTCCCAAAATGCAGCACCCACACATAATATTCAGAGCACATCAACATTGACAACAATGTGGTATGAACTGCAACATGTTCACAACAGAACAGAGGAGCCAAGTGGTGCCGCTTGTGTGTAGGAACTGGCCAATCACAGTTGGCATAGCAGGGAAACGTGGGATGAACATGTACAAGTACAAACACACATCCGTGATGTTGTCGAAATGTCCACTGTCCCGCATCAAAAAGGCAGCTCCTCCCAAACAGTCACAAAGTACATTGTCATGCAGTCGTATGTAAATTTGTACAATGTGTCAACATACATGTGAACACAATGTTAAACTGCATCTACCCTTCACATTGCAGAGGGAGAACCAACACCTCCTGCAGAGCAGACCCAACCTCTCTTCACTGATGTTGAAGAGGACCACACCACCATCGACCCCGACGATCTCCAACAGCTCATGGACACCCTCAGGACCCCACGCCCAGGAGCAGGGTAGCCCAGCTGCATTGAGGAAACCCCACCCCTGCACAGACCACACAGTAGGAACACCTACCACCACGGCTGACTCCCAGGACCCCCACGAACAACACATGGCCTTCCAGCACCGTGTGTTGGAGTGCCAGGAGAAGGTGGCTGATCAGGTGCAAGTGGGGTTCGACCGCATGGCAGCCAAACTTGATGCCATACATGCGTGTCTGATTCCCCTCAGGGACCACTTTCAGTCCCTAACGGACACCCACAGTACGCTCCATGTTCTCCAATGATCCATGGCTGACATCGCTGGAGTCATGATACTGAGACAAGAACAACTGTCCAGTCAGAGTGGCTCCAGCGATGTCAGCCGGGAGTTGGGACACATGCGTGGGCTCATGGAGACCATGGTGCAGATGGCAGCGGACAGGATTGCTGCCATGGCTGCACACCAGCGGGATGTGGCTGGGGCCTTCAATGCCCTGCAGCACATCGTCATGGCATTGCTGCATCAAGGCCTTGCTCAAATGAGTGCTGCTGCAGCTTCTACATCCACATCTTTGCCCCCTGATGTCTCAGTGCCTCACAGTGCGGCAGGCAATCCACCACCACCCACGTGTAAGGCACATGTGCCACCAGAGGATGAAGATGCGGTTGAACCAACCCAACTGGTAAGGAGGAGGCAGTAGCATTCATCTCTGCAAAATGACGGGTTTCTGCTTGGTCCTGCCCTTTGCGTCATCACCTTCCACTGTCCCCCGATACACTCTACGACACTCACCTTGGACCTCGACATGGACTGCCATCTCCTGTTTGGTTACCAATGACACAGCGATCAGACTGCGGAATGGACTCTTCCGATGTACTTGTCATTCCCTGAAGGACTCTGGCTGGCCCTCCACGGGACAGTAATGTGAAGTGGGGTTTGCATGGCCCGGTACTGCTCCAGATGCAACACTCCACTGGATGTGAATTAAACATTCAGAATCGCACAGATGTGTCGTGCCTTTGGTCATTCCCGTATGTGAGTATGGTTGAATGTAGGGTGAGAGATTCCCCTGACGTCCATGTTGCTCATGTCATGGAACTTGAGTGACAGGGTGCAACAGTGCCGATTGGGGTCCGGGTGGCGTAGTCACTACAACAGGGACACATCCATGTCCAGCCCGGAACTGGAGCACGCCCAGAGCCCTGGGTTCATTGTTCCCACCCCTAAGCTGGCCTGCCATACGCCAGGCCAGTCCACTCCGCTTACGCTTACAGGGGGGACGACAACGCCATATGTCCCAGGTCGTCCCTGTGGTGTTCTGCTGATCACTGGTCTAGTCATTAGCATGCCACGGCCACTCCCTGAGGGCTCATTCAGACCCACACCACACCCATCCAGCACAGGCATCACGGTACATGTGACCCTGCCAATCAAAGGGGCCTAGCATGTCACATACCCCACTGCCGGTGTGGAAGTCCTGGAGGGGAATTCCTGGGGGGTGGGGGCCTGGGTGTGGTGGCGGTGGGTGTTTTGGCCCTCTTGGGGCTCCGAGCTGCATGATCAGTAGCTCTATGGTGTCTGTTGTTCTTCTGGTGTGGCTGTGGGCTTGGCTCCCTTTCATGGTGCAGGTTGTCGTCTGACTTTACACCAGGTAAGAGCAGGTGTTAAATCCCTGCTGCTAACGCACCATATCGCATGTTTTTGAGTCTTATCGCAGATCTGGCTGGTCGTTGAGAATGTTGCGATGTGGTGTTTTCGCGGCTTTTTGCACGGGTACGCCTACTTTGCATATCATTAGCGTTAGTTGCCGGTGTCATCCGTGGCGATGTTTTTGCGGCTGCTATCGCGGGTAAACTGGTGATATTGGCTGTTAGCACCTGCTTGTGAATGGTGCGATGAATTTATCGCCACTTTGGCTGCGATAACTCGGCGATGAGTCCTTGAGAATATGCCCCAGAATCTTCTGAGTAGGAGGAAAAGTCTGCAAAAATGGTAATTTTGGTCACTGTGAGGCTTTAAAAAGGGGTTATTCAACTTGAGGCATGATCCAATTGACATTTTGTACAGTTAAAAAAATCAATTTTCTGATGAAAAACAATGACCCCGGACCTGTCGAACTCTCTCCAGATGGTCAGTAATGTTGATTTATGAATGTTTAATCTTTTTACTGTAAATGACTCTTGAATGTGAATTACCACTTTCGGAACTAAAATAAGTGTGTTTAGAGTCATTTTCCTGCCCAAAATCTTTCAAAATAGTAGCTTCTGAGTGGGCGGAAAAGTCTGTAAAAACGGCAAGTTTGGTCATTGTGAGGCTTAAAAAAGTGGTTATTCAACTTTGGCATGATCCAATTGACATTTTGAATCATTTTTTGTACAGTCAAAAAAATCAATTTTTTGATGAAAAACGATGACCCCAGACCTTACGAACTTCCTCCAGATGGTCAGTAATGGTGATTTTTGAATGTTTAATCTTTTTACTGTAAATGACTCTTGAATGTGAATTACCACTTTCGAACTAAAATAAGTGTGTTTAGAGTCATTTTCCTGCCCAAAATCTTTCAAAATAGTAGCTTCTGAGTGGGCGGAAAAGTCTGTAAAAATGGCAAGTTTGGTCATTGTGAGGCTTAAAAAGTGGTTATTCAACTTTGGCATGATCCAATTGACATTTTGAATCATTTTTTGTACAGTCAAAAAAATCAATTTTTTGATGAAAAACGATGACCCCAGACCTTACGAACTTCCTCCAGATGGTCAGTAATGGTGATTTTTGAATGTTTAATCTTTTCACTGTATGTGACTATTAGATGTGAATTATCACTGTTGGAACTAAATAAAATAAGTGTGTTTTGAGTCATTTTCCTGCCCGATATCGGTCAAAATAGAATCTTCTGTGTAGGAGGAAAAGTTTGTAAAAATGGGAATTTTGGTCACTGTGAGGCTTCAAACTGTGGTTATTCAACAAGAGGCATGATCCAATTGACATTTTGAATTATTTTTTGTACAGTACAAAAAATCAATTTGCTGATGAAAAACGATGACCCCGGAGCTGTCGAACTTTCTCCAGATGGTCAGTAATGGTGATTTTTTAATGTTTAATCTCTTGACTGTAAATGTCTGTTGGATGTGAATTATTACTTTTTGAACTAAAATAAGTGTGTTTAGAGTCATGTTCCTGCCCGAAATCGGTCAAAATAGAATCTTCTGAGTAGTAGGAAAAGTCTGTAAAAATGGCAATTTTGGTCACTGTGAGGCTTCAAAAAGTGGTTATTCAACATGAGACACAATCCAATAGAAATTTTGAATATTTTTTTGTACAGTCCAAAAAATGCATTTTTAATGAAAAACAATGACCGCGGACCTGTTGAACTTTCTCCAGATGGTCAGTAATGGTGATTTTTGAATGTTTAATATTTTGACAGTAAATGACTGTTGGATGAGATTTATAAATTTTGGAACTAAAATAAGTGTGTTTAGAATCATTTCCCTGCCCGAAATCAGTAAAAATAGAATGTTCTGAATAGGAGGAAAAGTCTGTAAAAATGGCAATTATGGTCTTTGTGAGGCCTAAAAAGTGATTATTCAACATTAAGCATGAGCCAATTGACATTTTGAATCATTTTTTGTATAGTAAAAAAAACATTTCTGATGAAAAACGATGACCCGCTTACCTTACAAACTTTCTCCAGATGGTCAGTAATGGTGATTTTTGAATGTTTAATCTTTTTACTGTAAATGACTCTTGAATGTGAATTACCACTTTCGGAACTAAAATAAGTGTGTTTAGAGTCATTTTCCTGCCCAAAATCTTTCAAAATAGTAGCTTCTGAGTGGGCGGAAAAGTCTGTAAAAACGACAAGTTTGGTCATTGTGAGGCTTAAAAAAGTGGTTATTCAACTTTGGCATGATCCAATTGACATTTTGAATCATTTTTTGTACAGTCAAAAAAATCAATTTTTTGATGAAAAACGATGACCCCAGACCTTACGAACTTCCTCCAGATGGTCAGTAATGGTGATTTTTGAATGTTTAATCTTTTCACTGTAAGTGACTATTAGATGTGAATTATCACTGTTGGAACTAAATAAAATAAGTGTGTTTTGAGTCATTTTCCTGCCCGATATCGGTCAAAATAGAATCTTCTGTGTAGGAGGAAAAGTTTGTAAAAATGGGAATTTTGGTCACTGTGAGGCTTCAAACTGTGGTTATTCAACAAGAGGCATGATCCAATTGACATTTTGAATTATTATTTGTACAGTACAAAAAATCAATTTGCTGATGAAAAACGATGACCCCGGAGCTGTCGAACTTTCTCCAGATGGTCAGTAATGGTGATTTTTTAATGTTTAATCTCTTGACTGTAAATGTCTGTTGGATATGAATTATTACTTTTTGAACTAAAATAAGTGTGTTTAGAGTCATGTTCCTGCCCGAAATCGGTCAAAATAGAATCTTCTGAGTAGTAGGAAAAGTCTGTAAAAATGGCAATTTTGGTCACTGTGAGGCTTCAAAAAGTGGTTATTCAACATGAGACACAATCCAATAAAAATTTTGAATATTTTTTTGTACAGTCCAAAAAATGCATTTTTAATGAAAAACAATGACCCCGGACCTGTTGAACTTTCTCCAGATGGTCAGTAATGGTGATTTTTGAATGTTTAATATTTTGATAGTAAATGACTGTTGGATGAGAATTATAAATTTTGGAACTAAAATAAGTGTGTTTAGAATCATTTCCCTGCCCGAAATCAGTAAAAATAGAATGTTCTGAATAGGAGGAAAAGTCTGTAAAAATGGCAATTATGGTCTTTGTGAGGCCTAAAAAGTGATTATTCAACATTAAGCATGAGCCAATTGACATTTTGAATCATTTTTTGTATATTTAAAAAAAAAAATTCTGATGAAAAACGATGACCCTCTTACCTTACAAACTTTCTCCAGATGGTCAGTAATGGTGATTTTTGAATGTTTAATCTTTTTACTGTAAATGACTCTTGAATGTGAATTACCACTTTGGAACTAAAATAAGTGTGTTTAGAGTCATTTTCCTGCCCAAAATCTTTCAAAATAGTAGCTTCTGAGTGGGCGGAAAAGTCTGTAAAAACGGCAAGTTTGGTCATTGTGAGGCTTAAAAAGTGGTTATTCAACTTTGGCATGATCCAATTGACATTTTGAATCATTATTGTAAAGTCAAAAAAATCAATGTTGTGATGAAAAGCTGATGACCCCAGACCTTACGAACTTCCTCCAGATGGTCAGTAATGGTGATTTTTGAATGTTTAATCTTTTCACTGTAAGTGACTATTAGATGTGAATTATCACTGTTGGAACTAAATAAAATAAGTGTGTTTTGAGTCATTTTCCTGCCCGATATCGGTCAAAATAGAATCTTCTGTGTAGGAGGAAAAGTTTGTAAAAATGGGAATTTTGGTCACTGTGAGGCTTCAAACTGTGGTTATTCAACAAGAGGCATGATCCAATTGACATTTTGAATTATTATTTGTACAGTACAAAAAAATCAATTTGCTGATGAAAAACGATGACCCCGGAGCTGTCGAACTTTCTCCAGATGGTCAGTAATGGTGATTTTTTAATGTTTAATCTCTTGACTGTAAATGTCTGTTGGATATGAATTATTACTTTTTGAACTAAAATAAGTGTGTTTAGAGTCATGTTCCTGCCCGAAATCGGTCAAAATAGAATCTTCTGAGTAGTAGGAAAAGTCTGTAAAAATGGCAATTTTGGTCACTGTGAGGCTTCAAAAAGTGGTTATTCAACATGAGACACAATCCAATAGAAATTTTGAATATTTTTTGTACAGTCCAAAAAATGCATTTTTAATGAAAAACAATGACCCCGGACCTGTTGAACTTTCTCCAGATGGTCAGTAATGGTGATTTTTGAATGTTTAATATTTTGATAGTAAATGACTGTTGGATGAGATTTATAAATTTTGGAACTAAAATAAGTGTGTTTAGAATCATTTCCCTGCCCGAAATCAGTAAAAATAGAATGTTCTGAATAGGAGGAAAAGTCTGTAAAAATGGCAATTATGGTCTTTGTGAGGCCTAAAAAAGTGATTATTCAACATTAAGCATGAGCCAATTGACATTTTGAATCATTTTTTGTATATTAAAAAAAAAAAAATTCTGATGAAAAACGATGACCCTCTTACCTTACAAACTTTCTCCAGATGGTCAGTAATGGTGATTTTTGAATGTTTAATCTTTTTACTGTAAATGACTCTTGAATGTGAATTACCACTTTCGGAACTAAAATAAGTGTGTTTAGAGTCATTTTCCTGCCCAAAATCTTTCAAAATAGTAGCTTCTGAGTGGGCGGAAAAGTCTGTAAAAACGGCAAGTTTGGTCATTGTGAGGCTTAAAAAAGTGGTTATTCAACTTTGGCATGATCCAATTGACATTTTGAATCATTATTGTAAAGTCAAAAAAATCAATGTTGTGATGAAAAACGATGACCCCAGACCTTACGAACTTCCTCCAGATGGTCAGTAATGGTGATTTTTGAATGTTTAATCTTTTCACTGTAAGTGACTATTAGATGTGAATTATCACTGTTGGAACTAAATAAAATAAGTGTGTTTTGAGTCATTTTCCTGCCCGATATCGGTCAAAATAGAATCTTCTGTGTAGGAGGAAAAGTTTGTAAAAATGGGAATTTTGGTCACTGTGAGGCTTCAAACTGTGGTTATTCAACAAGAGGCATGATCCAATTGACATTTTGAATTATTATTTGTACAGTACAAAAAATCAATTTGCTGATGAAAAACGATGACCCCGGAGCTGTCGAACTTTCTCCAGATGGTCAGTAATGGTGATTTTTTAATGTTTAATCTCTTGACTGTAAATGTCTGTTGGATATGAATTATTACTTTTTGAACTAAAATAAGTGTGTTTAGAGTCATGTTCCTGCCCGAAATCGGTCAAAATAGAATCTTCTGAGTAGTAGGAAAAGTCTGTAAAAATGGCAATTTTGGTCACTGTGAGGCTTCAAAAAGTGGTTATTCAACATGAGACACAATCCAATAGAAATTTTGAATATTTTTTTGTACAGTCCAAAAAATGCATTTTTAATGAAAAACAATGACCCCGGACCTGTTGAACTTTCTCCAGATGGTCAGTAATGGTGATTTTTGAATGTTTAATATTTTGATAGTAAATGACTGTTGGATGAGATTTATAAATTTTGGAACTAAAATAAGTGTGTTTAGAATCATTTCCCTGCCCGAAATCAGTAAAAATAGAATGTTCTGAATAGGAGGAAAAGTCTGTAAAAATGGCAATTATGGTCTTTGTGAGGCCTAAAAAGTGATTATTCAACATTAAGCATGAGCCAATTGACATTTTGAATCATTTTTTGTATATTAAAAAAAAAAAATTCTGATGAAAAACGATGACCCTCTTACCTTACAAACTTTCTCCAGATGGTCAGTAATGGTGATTTTTGAATGTTTAATCTTTTTACTGTAAATGACTCTTGAATGTGAATTACCACTTTCGGAACTAAAATAAGTGTGTTTAGAGTCATTTTCCTGCCCAAAATCTTTCAAAATAGTAGCTTCTGAGTGGGCGGAAAAGTCTGTAAAAACGGCAAGTTTGGTCATTGTGAGGCTTAAAAAGTGGTTATTCAACTTTGGCATGATCCAATTGACATTTTGAATCATTATTGTAAAGTCAAAAAAATCAATGTTGTGATGAAAAACGATGACCCCAGACCTTACGAACTTCCTCCAGATGGTCAGTAATGGTGATTTTTGAATGTTTAATCTTTTCACTGTAAGTGACTATTAGATGTGAATTATCACTGTTGGAACTAAATAAAATAAGTGTGTTTTGAGTCATTTTCCTGCCCGATATCGGTCAAAATAGAATCTTCTGTGTAGGAGGAAAAGTTTGTAAAAATGGGAATTTTGGTCACTGTGAGGCTTCAAACTGTGGTTATTCAACAAGAGGCATGATCCAATTGACATTTTGAATTATTTTTTGTACAGTACAAAAAATCAATTTGCTGATGAAAAACGATGACCCCGGAGCTGTCGAACTTTCTCCAGATGGTCAGTAATGGTGATTTTTAATGTTTAATCTCTTGACTGTAAATGTCTGTTGGATGTGAATTATTACTTTTTGAACTAAAATAAGTGTGTTTAGAGTCATTTCATGCCCAAAATCGGTCAAAATAGAAGCTTCTAAGTAGGAGGAAAAGTCTATAAAAATGGCAATTTTGGTCACAGCGAGGCTTTAAAAAGTAGTTATTTAACATGTGGCACGATACAATTGACATTTTGAATCATTTTTTGTACAGTCTAAAAAAATCAATTTTCTGATGAAAACCAATGACCCCGGACCTATCAAACTTTCTCCAGATGGTCAATAATTTTGATTTTTTACTGTTTAATCTTTTGAATGAAATTACTGTTGGATTTGAATTATCACTTTTTGAACTAAAATAAGTGTGTTTAGAGTCATTTTCCTGCCCAAAATTGGTCAAAATATAAGCTTCTGAGTAGGAGGAAAAGTCTTTAAAAATGGCAATTTTGGTCACTGTGAGGCTTTAAAAAGTGGTCATTCAACATGAGGCATGATCCAATTGACATTTTGAATTATTTTTGTACAGTCCAAAAGATCAATTTTCTGATGAAAAACGATGACCCCAGACCTGTCGAACTTTCTCCAGATAGTCAGCAATGATGATTTTTTTATGTTTAATCATTTGACTGTAAATGACTATTGCATGTGAATTATCACTTATGGAACTAAAATAAGTGTGTTTAGAGTCATTTTCCTCCCCAAAATGGGTCAAAATAGAAGCTTCTGAGTAGGAGGAGAAGTCTGTAAAAATGGCAATTTTGGTCACTGTGAGGCTTTAAAAAGTGGTCATTCAACATGAGGCATGATCCAATTGACATTTTGAATTATTTTTTGTACAGTCCAAAAAATCAATTTTCTGATGAAAAACGATGACCCCAGACCTGTCGAACTTTCTCCAGATGGTCAGTAATGGTGATTTTTTAATGTTTAATATTTTGACTGTAAATGACAGTTGAATGTGAATTATAACTTTTTGAAGTAAAATAAGTGTGTTTAGAGTTGTTTCCTGCCCGAAACGGATCAAATTAGAATGTTCTGAGTAGGAGGAAAATCTGTAAAAATGGCTATTTTGGTCACTATGAGGCTTTAAAAGGTGTTTATTCAACAAGAGGCACGATCCAATAACATTTTGAATCATTTTTTGTAGAGTCCAAAAAATAAATTTTCTGATGAAAAACGATGACCCCGGACCTGTCAAACTTTCTCCAGATGGTCAGTAATGAGGATTTTTAATGTTTAATCTTTTGACTGTAAATGACTATTGCATGTGAATTATAACTTTTGGTACTAAAATAATTGTGTTTAGAGTCATTTTCCTGCCTGAAATTGGTCAAAATAGAAGCTTCTGAGTAGGAGGAATAGTCTGTGAAAATGACAATTTTGGTCACTGTGAGGCTTTAAAAATTGGTTATTCAACATGAGGCATGATCCAATTGACATTATGAATCATTTTTTGTACAGTCCAAACAATCAATTTTCTGACAAAAAACGATGACCCCTGACCTGTCGAACTTTCTCCAGATGGTCAGTAATGGTGATTTTTAATGTTTATTCTTTTGACTGTACATAACTATTGCATATGAATTATCACTTTTGGAACTAAAATAAGTCTGCTTAGTCATTTTCCTGCCCGAAATAAGTCAAAATAGAAGCTGCAGAGTAGGAGGAAGAGTCTGTAAAAATGGCAATTTTGGTCACTGTGAGGCTTTAAAAGTGTTTATTCAATATGAGGCATGATCCAAATGACATTTTGAATCATTTTTTGTACAGTCCAAAAAATCAATTTTCTGATGAAAAACGATGACCCCGGACCTGTTGAACTTTCTCCAGATGGTCAGTAATGGTGATTTTTTAATGTTTAATCTTTTGACTGTGAATGACTATTGCATGTGAATTATAAATTTTGGAACTAAAATAAGTGTGTTTAGAGTCATTTTCCTGCCCGAAATAGGTCAAAAGAGAAGCTTCTGAGTAGGAGGAATAGTCTGTAAAAATGGCAATTTTGTTCACTGTGAGACTTTAAAAAATGGTTATTCAACATGAGGCACGATCCAATTGACATTTTGAATCATTTTTTGTAGAGTACAAAAAAATTAATTTTCTGGTGAAAAACGAATACCCCGGACCCGTTGAACTCTCTCCAGATGGTCAGTAATGGTGATTTTTTAATGTTTAATCTTTTTACTGTAAATGACTATTGCATATGAATTATCACTTTTGGAACTAAAATAAATGTGTTTAGAGTCGTTTTCCTGCCAGAAATAAGTCAAAATAGAGGCTTCTGAGTAGGAGGAAAATTCTGTAAAAATGGCACTGTTGGTCACTGTGAGACTTTAAAAAGTAGTTATTCAACATGAGGCATGATCCAACTTTAATGTTTAATCTTTTGACTGTAGATAACTATTGCATATGAATGATCACTTTTGGAACTCAAATAAGTGTGTTTAGAGTCATTTTCCTGTTCGAAATCTGTCAACATAGAAGCTTCTGAGTAGGAGGAAAAGTCTGTAAAAATTGCAATTTTGGTCACTGTGAGGCTTTAAAAAGTCGTTATTCAACATGAGGCACGATCCAATTGACATTTTGAATCGATTTTTGTACAGTACAAAAATCAATTTTTTGATGAAAAACGATGACCCAGGACCTGTCAAACTTTCTCCAGATGGTCAGTAATTGTGATTTTTTAATGTTTAATCTTTTGACTGTGAATGACTATTGCATGTGAATTATAACTTTTGGAACTATAATAAGTGTGTTTAGAGTCATTTTCCTGCCCAAAAACGGTCAAAATAGAAGCTTCTGAGAAGGAGGAAAAGTCTGTAAAAAAGGCAATTTTGGTCACTGTGAGGCTTTAAAAAGTGGTTATTCAACATGAGGCACGATCCAATTGACATTTTGAATCATTTTTTGTACAGTACAAAAATCAATTTTCTGATAAAAAACGATGACCCGGACCTGTCAAACTTTCTCCAGATGGTCAGTAATGGTGATTTTTAATGTTTAAACTTTTGAGTGTGAATGACTATTGCATGTGAATTATAACTTTTGGAACTATAATAAGTGTGTTTAGAGTCATTTTCCTGCCAAAAAACGGTCAAAGAGAAGCTTCTGAGAAGGAGTAAAAGTCTGTAAAAAGGGCAATTTTGGTCACTGTGAGGCTTTAAAAAGTGTTTATTCAACATGAGGCACGATCCAATTGACATTTTGAATCATTTTTTGTAGAGTCCAAAAAATCAATTTTCTGATGAAAAACAATGACCTCGGACCTGTCGAACTTTCTCCAGATAGTCAGTGATGGTGATTTTTTAATGTTTAATCTTTTGAGTGTAAATGACTATTGGATGTGAATTATAACTTTTGGATCTAAAATAAGTGTGTTTAGAGTAATTTTCCTGCCCGAAATACTTCAAAATAGAATCTTCTGATTAGGAGGAATAGTCTGTAAAAATGTCAATTGTGTTCACTGTGAAGCTTTAAAAAGTGGTTATTCAACATGAGGCACGATCCAATTCACATTTTGAATCATTTTTTGTACAGTCCAAAAAATCAATTTTCTGATGAAAAACGATGACCCCGGACCTGTCGAACTTTCTCCAGATGGTCAGTAATGGTGATTTTTAATGTCTAAAAATTTGACTGTAAAAGAATATTGCATGTGAATTATCGCTTTTAAAATAAAATAAGTGTGTTTAGAGTCATTTTCCTGCCCAAAATTGGTCAAAATAGAAGCTTCTGAGTAGGAGAAGTCTGTAAAAATGGCAATTTTGTTCACTGTGAGGCTTTAATTAGTGGTTATTCAACATGAGGCATGATCCAATTGACATTTTGAATTATTTTTTGTACAATACAAAAAATGAATTTGCTGATGAAAAACGATGACCCCGGAGCTGTCGAACTTTCTCCAGATGGTCAGTAATGGTGATTTTTTAATGTTTAGTCTCTTGACTGTAAATGTCTGTTGGATGTGAATTATTACTTTTTGAACTAAAATAAGTGTGTTTAGAGTCATTTTCATGCCCAAAATCGGTCAAAATAGAAGCTTCTAAGTAGGAGGAAAAGTCTATAAAAATGGCAATTTTGGTCACAGTGAGGCTTTAAAAAGTGGTTATTTAACATGTGGCACGATCCAATTGACATTTTGAATCATTTTTTGTACAGTCTAAAAAAATCAATTTTCTGTTGAAAAACGATGACCCCGGACCTATGAAACTTTCTCCAGATGGTCAATAATTTTGATTTTTTACTGTTTAATCTTTTGAATGAAATTACAGTTGGATATGAATTATCACTTTTTGAACTAAAATAAGTCTGTTTAGAGTCATTTTCCTGCCCAAAATTGGTCAAAATAGAAGCTTCTGAGTAGGAGAAGTCTGTAAAAATGGCAATTTTGGTCACTGTGGGGCCTTAAAAAGTGGGTATTCAACATGAGGCATGATCCAATTGACATTTTGAATTATTTTTTGTAAAGTCCCAAAAATATTTTTTCTGATGAAAAACGTTGACCCCGAACCTGTCGAACTTTCTCCAGATGGTCAGTAATAGTGATTTTTTAATGATTGATCTTTTGACTGTAAATGACTGTTGGATGTGAATTATCACTTTTGGAACTAAAATAAGTGTGTTTAGAGTCATTTTCCTCCCCAAAAGGGGTCAAAATAGAAGCTTCTGAGTAGGAGGAGAAGTCTGTAAAATGGCAATTTTGGTCACTGTGAGGCTTTAAAAGTGGTCATTCAACATGAGGCATGATCCAATTGACATTTTGAATTATTTTTTGTACAGTCCAAAAAATGAATTTGCTGATGAAAAACGATGACCCCGGAGCTGTCGAACTTTCTCCAGATGGTCAGTAATGGGGATTTTTTAATGTTTAATCTTTTGACTGTAAATGACAGTTGAATGTGAATTATAACTTTTGAAGTAAAATAAGTGTGTTTAGAGTTATTTCCTGCCCGAAACGGATCAAATTAGAATGTTCTGAGTAGGAGGAAAATCTGTAAAAATGGCTATTTTGGTCACAGAGAGGCTTTAAAATGTGGTTATTCAACATGAGGCATGACCCAATTGGCATTTTGAATAATTTTTTGTACAGTCCAAAAAATCATTTTTCTGATGAAAAACGATGACCCCGGACCTGCCGAACTTTCTCCAGATGGTCAGTAATGGTGATTTTTTTAATGTTTAATCTTTTGACTGTGAATGACTATTGCCTGTGAATTATCACTTTTGGAACTAAAATAAATGTGTTTGAGTCGGTTTCCTGCCCGAAAGCGGTCAAAATAGAAGCTTCTGAAAAAGAGTAAAAGTCTGTAAAAATGGCAATTTTGGTCACTGTGAGGCTATAAAAATTGGTTATTGAACATGAGGCATGATCCAATTGACATTTTGAATCATTTTTTGAACAGTCCAAAAAAATCAATTTTCGGAAGAAAAGCGATGACCCCGGACCTGTCAAACTTTCTCCAGATGGTCAGTAATGGTGATTTTTTTAATGTTTAATCTTTTGACTGTGAATGACTATTGCCTGTGAATTATAACTTTTGGAACTAAAATAACTGTGTTTAGAGTCATTTTCCTGCCCAAAAGCGGTCAAAATAGAAGCTTCTGAGAAGGAGGAAAAGTCTGTAAAAAGGCAATTTTTGTAACTGTGAGGCTTTAAAAAGTGTTTATTCAACATGAGGCACGATCCAATAACATTTTGAATAATTTTTTGTAGAGTCTAAAAAAAATCAATTTTCTGATGAAAAATGATGACCCCGGACCTGTCAAACTTTCTCCAGATGGTCAGTAATGGTGATTTTTTTAATGTTTAATCTTTTGACTGTAAATTACTTTTGCATGTGAATTATATATTTTGGTACTAAAATATGTGTGTTTAGAGTCATTTTCCGGTCCGAAATAGGTCAAAATAGAAGCTTCTGAGTAGGAGGAATAGTCTGCGAAAATGACAATTTTGGTGACTGTGAGGCTTTAAAAATTGGTTATTCAACATGAGGCACTCTCCAATTGACATTTTGAATCATTTTTTGTACAGTCCAAAATATAACTTTTCTGATGAAAAACGATGACCACCTGTTGAACTTTCTCCAGATGGTCAGTCATGGTGATTTTTTTAATGTTTACTCTTTTGACTGTACATAACTATTGCATATGAATTATCACTTTTGGAACTAAAATAAATGTGTTTAGAGTCATTTTCCTGCCCGAAATCGGTCAAAATAGAAGCTTCTTAGTGGAGGAAAGGTCTGTAAAAATGGCAATTTTGGTCACTGTGAGACTTTAAAAGTGTTTATTCAGCATGAGGCACAATCCAATTGACATTTATAATCATTTTTTGTACAGTCCAAAAAATCAATTTTCTGATGAAAAACGATGACCCCGGACATGTCGAACTTTCTCCAGATGGTCAGTAATGGTGATTTTTTAATGTTTAATCTTTTGACTGTGAATGACTATTGCATGTGAATTATCTCTTTTGGAACTAAAATAAGTGTGTTTAGAGTCATTTTCCTGTCCTAAATTGGTCAAAATAGAAGCTTTTGAGAAGGACGAATAGTCTGTAAAAATGGCAATTTTGTTCACTGTGAGGCTGTAAAAGTGGTTATTCAACATGAGGCACAATCCAATTGACATTTTGAATCATTATTTGTACAGTCCAAAAATCAATTTTCTGATGAAAACGAGGACCCCGGACCTGTCGAACTTTCTTCAGATGGTCAGTAATGGTGATTTTTTAATGTTTAATCTTTTGACTGTGAATGACTATTGCATGTGAATTATCTCTTTTGGAACTAAAATATGTGTGTTTAGAGTCATTTTCCGGCCCGAAATAGGTCAAATTAGAACTTCTGAGTAGGAGGAATAGTCTGTGAAAATGGCAATTTTGTTCACTGTGAGGCTTTAAAAAGTGGTTATTCAACATGAGGCACAATCCAATTGACATTTTGAATCATTATTTGTACAGTCCAAAAAATCAATTTTCTGATGAAAAACGATGACCCCGGACCTGTCGAACTTTCTTCAGATGGTCAGTAATGGTGATTTTTTTAATGTTTAATCTTTTGACTGTGAATGACTATTGCATGTGAATTATAACTGTTGGAACTAAGATAAGTGTGTTTAGAGTCATTTTCCTGCCCGAAATAGGTTAAAATTGAGGCTTCTGAGTAGGAGGAATAGTCTGCGAAAATGCCAATTTTGGTCACTGTGAGGCTTTAAAAAGTGGTTATTCAACATGAGGCACGATCCAATTGACATTTTGAATCATTATTTGTACAGTCCAAAAAATCAATTTTCTGATGAAAAACGATGACCCAGTATCTGTCGAACTTTCTCCAGATGGTCAGTAATAGTGATTTTTTAATGTTTAATCTTTTGACTGTAAATAACTTTTGCATGTGAATTATGACTTTAGGAACTAAAATATGTGTGTTTAGAGTCATTTTCCGGCCCGAAATAGGTCAAAATAGAAGCTTCTGAGTAGGAGGAAAAGTCTGTAAAAAAGGAAATTTTGGTCACTGTGAGGCTTTAAAAATTGTTTATTCAACATGAGGCATGATCCAATTGAAATTTTGAATCATTTTTTGTAGAGTCCAAAAAATCAATTTTCTGATGAAAAACGATGACCCCGGACCAGTCAAACTTTCTCCAGATGGTCAGTAATGGTGATTTTTAATGTTTAATCTTTTGACTGTAAATAACTATTGCATATGAATGATCACTTTTGGAACTAAAATAAGTGTGTTTAGAGTCATTTTCCTGCCCAAAATCGGTCAAAATGGAAGCTTCTGAATAGGAGGAAAAGTCTGTAAAAATGGCAATTTTGGTCACTGTGAGGCTTTAAAAATTGGTTATTCAACATGAGGCACGATCCAATTGGCATTTTGAATCATTTTCTGTAGAGTCTAAAAAATCAATTTTCTGATCAAAAACGATGACCACGGACCTTTCGAACTTTTTCTAGATGCTCAGTAATGGTGATTTTTGAATGTTTAACCTTTTGACTATAAATGACTATTGCATGTGAATTATCTTTTTTGGAACTAAAATAAGTGTGTTGAGAGTCATTTTCCTGCCCAAAATTGGTCAAAATAGAAACTTCTGAGTAGGAGGAAAAGCGTGTAAAAATGGCAATGTAGGTCACTGTGAGGCTTTAAAAAGTGGTTATTCAACATGAGGCACGATCCAATTGACATTTTGAATCATTTTTTATAGAGTGCAAAAAATCTATTTTCTGAAGAAATACGATGACCCCGGACCAGTCAAACTTTCTCCAGATGGTCAGTAATGGTGATTTTTTAATGTTTAATCTTTTGACTGTAAATAACTATTGCATATGAATGATCACTTTTGGAACTAAAATAAGGGTGTTTAGAGTCATTTTCCTGCCCAAAATCGGTCAAAATGGAAGCTTCTGAATAGGAGGAAAAGTCTGTAAAAATGGCAATTTTGGTCGCTGTGAGGATTTAAAAAGTGGTTATTCAACATGAAGCACGATCCAATTGACATTTTGAATAATTTTTTATAGAGTGCAAAAATCAATTTTCTGAAGAAAAACGATGACCCCGGAGCTTTCAAACTTTCTCCAGATGGTCAGTAATGGTGATTTTTTAATGTTTAATCTTCTGACTGTAAATAACTATTGCATATGAATGATCACTTTTGGAACTAAAATAAGGGTGTTTAGAGTCATTTTCCTGCCCAAAATCGGTCAAAATGGAAGCTTCTGAATAGGAGGAAAAGTCTGTAAAAATGGCAATTTTGGTCGCTGTGAGGATTTAAAAGTAGTTATTCAACATGAGGCACGATCCAATTGACATTTTGAATAATTTTTTATAGAGTGCAAAAAATCAATTTTCTGAAGAAAAACGATGACCCCGGACCAGTCAAACTTTCTCCAGATGGTCAGTAATGGTGATTTTTTAATGTTTAATCTTTTGACTGTAAATAACTATTACATATGAATGATCACTTTTGGAACTAAAATAAGGGTGTTTAGAGTCATTTTCCTGCCCAAAATCGGTCAAAATGGAAGCTTCTGAATAGTAGGAAAAGTCTGTAAAAATGGCAATTTTGGTCACTGTGAGGCTTTAAAAATTGGTTATTCAACATGAGGCACGATCCAATTGGCATTTTGAATCATTTTCTGTAGAGTCCAAAAAATCAATTTTCTGATCAAAAACGATGACACCGGACCTTTCGAACTTTTTCCAGATGCTCAGTAATGGTGTTTTTGAATGTTTAACCTTTTGACTATAAATGACTAATGCATGTGAATTATAACTTTTGGAACTAAAATATGTGTGTTTAGAGTCATTTTCCGGCCCGAAATAGGTCAAAATTGAAGTTTCTGAGTAGGAGGAATAGTCTGCGAAAATGCCAATTTTGGTCACTGTGAGGCTTTAAAAATTGGTTATTGAACATGAGGCACGATCCAATTGACATTTTGAATCATTTTTTGTACTGTCCAAAAAATCTATTTTCGGAAGAAAAACGATGACCCCGGACCTGTTGAACTTTCTCCAGATGGTCAGTAATGGTGATTTTTTTAATGTTTAATCTTTTGACTGTGAATGACTATTGCCTGTGAATTATCACTTTTGGAACTAAAATAAGTGTGTTTAGATTCATTTTCCTGCCCGAAATCTGTCAACATAGAAGCTTCTGAGTAGGAGGAAAAGTCTGTAAAAATGGCAATTTTGGTCACTGTGAGGCTTTAAAAAGTGTTTATTCAACATGAGGCACGATCCAATTGACATTTTTAATTATTTTTGTACAGTCCAAAAATCAATTTTCTGATGAAAAACGATGACCCCGGACATGTCGAACTTTCTCCAGATGGTCAGTAATGGTGATTTTTTAATGTTTAATCTTATGACTGTGAATGACTATTGCCTGTGAATTATCACTTTTGGAACTAAAATAAGTGTGTTTAGATTCATTTTCCTGCCCGAAATCTGTCAACATAGAAGCTTCTGAGTAGGAGGAAAAGTCTGTAAAAATGGCAATTTTGGTCACTGTGAGGCTTTAAAAAGTGTTTATTCAACATGAGGCACGATCCAATTGACATTTTTAATTATTTTTTGTACAGTCCAAAAAATCAATTTTCTGATGAAAAACGATGACCCCGGACATGTCGAACTTTCTCCAGATGGTCAGTAATGGTGATTTTTTAATGTTTAATCTTATGACTGTGAATGACTATTGCATGTGAATTATCTCTTTTGGAACTAAAATAAGTGTGTTTAGAGTCATTTTCCTGTCCTAAATTGGTCAAAATAGAAGCTTTTGAGAAGGACGAATAGTCTGTAAAAATGGCAATTTTGTTCACTGTGAGGCTGTAAAAAGTGGTTATTCAACATGAGGCACAATCCAATTGACATTTTGAATCATTATTTGTACAGTCCAAAAAATCAATTTTCTGATGAAAAACGAGGACCCCGGACCTGTCGAACTTTCTCCAGATGTTCAGTAAGGGTGATTTTCTAATGTTTAATCTTTTGACTGTAAATGACTTTTGCATGTGAATTATAACTTTTGGAACTAAAATATGTGTGTTTAGAGTCATTTTCCGGCCCGAAATAGGTCAAATTAGAACTTCTGAGTAGGAGGAATAGTCTGTGAAAATGACAATTTTGGTCACTGTGAGGCTTTAAAAAGTGTTTATTCAACATGAGGCACGATCCAATTGACATTTTGAATCATTTTTTGTAGAGTCCAAAAAATCAATTTTCTGATGAAAAATGATGACCCCGGACCTGTCGAACTTTCTCCAGATGGTCAGTAATGGTGATTTTTTAATGTTTAATCTTTTGACTGTAAATGACTATTGCATTTGAATTATCACTTTTGGAACTAAAATAAATGTGTTTAGAGTCGTTTTCCTGCCAGAAATAAGTCAAAATAGAGGCTTCTGAGTAGGAGGAAAAGTCTGTAAAAATGGCAATTTTGGTCACTGTGAGACTTTAAAAGTAGTTATTCAACATGAGGCATGATCCAACTTTAATGTTTAATCTTTTGACTGTAGATAACTATTGCATATGAATGATCACTTTTGGAACTAAAATAAGTGTGTTTAGAGTCATTTTCCTTTCCGAAATCTGTCAACATAGAAGCTTCTGAGTAGGAGGAAAAGTCTGTAAAAATGGCAATTTTGGTCACTGTGAGGCTTTAAAAAGGTCGCTATTCAACATGAGGCACGATCCAATTGACATTTTGAATCATTTTTTGTACAGTACAAAAAATCAATTTTCTGATGAAAAACGATGACCCCGGACCTGTCAAACTTACTCCAGATGGTCAGTAATGGTGATTTTTTAATGTTTAATAATTTGACTGAGATTGACTATTGCATGTGAATTATAACTTTTTGTCCTGAAATAAATGTGTTTAGAGTCATTTCCCTGCCCGAAATTGGCCAAAATAGAGGATTCTGAGTAGGAGGAATGGTCTGTAAAAATGGCAATTTTGTTCACTGTGAGGCTTTAAAAATTGGTTATTCAACATGAGGCACGATCCAATTGACATTTTGAATCATTTTTTGTACAGTCCAAAAATCAATTTTCTGAAGAAAAATGATGACCCCGGAACTGTCGAACTTTCTAAAGATGGTCAGTAATGGTGATTTTTTAATGTTTAATCTTTTGACTGTAAATGACTATTGCATGTGAATTATAACTTTTGGAACTAAAATAAGTGTGTTTAGAGTCATTTTCCTGCCCGAAATAGGTCAAAATAGAAGCTTCTGAGTAGGAGAAATAGTCTGCAAAAATGGCAATTTTGTTCACTGTGAGGCTTTAAAAATTGGTTATTCAATATGAGGCACGATCCAATTGACATTTTGAATAATTTTTTGTAGAGTCCAAAAAGTAATTTTCTGATGAAAAACGATGACCCCGGACCTGTCGAACCTTCTCCAGATGGTCAGTAAGTGTAATTTTTTAATGTTTAATCTTTTGACTGTAAATGACTATTGCATGTGAATTATAACTTTTGGAACTAAAATAAGTGTGTTTAGAGTCATTTCCTGCCCGAAATAGGTCAAAATAGAAGCTTCTGAGTAGGAGGAAAAGCGTGTAAAAATGGCAATTTAGGCCACTGTGACGCTTTAAAAAGTGGTTATTCAACATGAGGCACGATCCAACTTTAATGTTTAATCTTTGACTGTAAATAACTATTGCATATGAATTATCAATTTTGGAACTAAAACAAGTGTGTTTAGAGTAATTTTCCTGCCCAAAATCGGTCAAAATAGAAGATTCTGAGTAGGAGGAAAAGTCTGTAAAAATGGCAATTTTTGTCACTGTGAGGCTTTAAAAATTGGTTATTCAGCATGAGGCACGATCCAATTGACATTTAGAATAATTTTTTGTAGAGTCCAAAAAATTAATTTTCTGATGAAAAATGATGACCTTGGACCTGTCGAACTTTCTCCAGATGGTCAGTAATGGTCATTTTTTAATGTTTAATCTTTTGACAGTGAATGACTATTGCATGTGAATTATAACTTTTGGTACTAAAATAAGTGTGTTTAGAGTCATTTTCCTGCCCAAAATTGTTCTAAATTGAAGCTTTTGAGTAGGAGGAATAGTCTGTAAAAATGGCAATTTTTGTCACTGTGAGGCTTTACAAATTGGTTATTCAACATGAAGCACGATCCAATTGACATTTTGAATCATTTTTTGTAGAGTCCAAAAATCAATTTTCTGAAGAAAAACGATGACCCGGAACTGTTGAACTTTCTCCAGATGGTCAGTAATGGTAATTTTTTAATGTTTAATCTGTTGACTGTAACTAACTAATGAATATGAATTATCACTTTTGAAACTAAAATAAGTGTGTTTAGAATCATTTTCCTGCCCAAAATTGGCCAAAATAGAAACTTATGAGGAGGAGGAAAAGCGTGTAAAAATGGCAATTTTGGTCACTGTGAGGCTTTAAAAAGTGGTTATTCAACATGAGGCATGATCCAATTGACATTTTGAATCATTTTTGTACAGTCCAAAAATCAATTTTCTGATGAAAAACGATGACCCCGGAACTGTCGAACTTTCTCCAGATGGTCAGTAATGGTAATTTTTTAATGTTTAATCTGTTGACTGTAACTAACTAGTGCATATGAATTATAACTTTTGTAACTAAAATAAGTGTGTTTAGAGTTATTTTCCTGCCCGAAATAGGTCAAAATAGAAGCTTCTGAGTAGGAGGAATAGTCTGTAAAAATGGCAATTTTGTTCACTGTGAGGCTTTAAAAATTGGTTATTCAACATGAGGCACAATCCAATTGACATTTTGAATCATTATTTGTAGAGACCAAAAATCTATTTTCTGATGAAAAACGATGACCCCGGACCTGTCGAACTTTCTAAAGATGGTCGGTAATGGTGATTTTTTAATGTTTAATCTTTTGACTGTAAATGACTATTGCATGTGAATTATAACTTTTGGAACTAAAATGAGTGTGTTTAGAGTTATTTTCCTGACCTAAATAGGTCAAAATAGAAGCTTCTGAGTAGGAGGAATAGTCTGTAAAAATGGCAATTTTGTTCACTGTGAGGCTTTAAAAATTGGTTATTCAACATGAGGCACAATCCAATTGACATTTTGAATCATTATTTGTAGAGACCAAAAATCTATTTTCTGATGAAAAACGATGACCCCGGACCTGTCGAACTTTCTAAAGATGGTCGGTAATGGTGATTTTTTAATGTTTAATCTTTTGACTGTAAATGACTATTGCATGTGAATTATAACTTTTGGAACTAAAATAAGTGTGTTTAGAGTAATTTACCTGCCCGAAATAAATCAAAATAGAAGCTTCTGAGTAGGAGGAACAGTCTGTAAAAATGGCAATTTTGTTCACTGTGAGGTTTTAAAAAGTGGTTATTCAACATGAGGCACGATCCAATTGACATTTTGAATCATTTTGTGTACAGTCCAAAAATCAATTTTCTGAAGAAAAACGATGACCCCGGAACTGTCGAACTTTTCCAGATGGTCAGTAATGGTAATTTTTTAATGTTTAATCTCTTGACTGTATTCAACTAGTGCATGTGAATTATAACTTTTGGAACTAAAATAAGTGTGTTTAGAGTCATTTTCCTGCCTGAAATAGGTCAAAATAGAAGCTTCTGAGTAGGAGGAATAGTCTGTAAAAATGGCAATTTTGTTCACTGTGAGGCTTTAAAAATTGGTTATTCAACATGAGGCACAATCCAATTGACATTTTGAATCATTATTTGTAGAGACCAAAAATCTATTTTCTGATGAAAACGATGACCCCGGACCTGTCGAACTTTCTAAAGATGGTCGGTAATGGTAATTTTTAATGTTTAATCTTTTGACTGTAAATGAATATTGCATGTGAAATATAACTTTTGGAACTAAAATAAGTGTGTTTAGAGTCATTTTCCTGCCCAAAATTGGTCAAAATAGAAACATATGAGTAGGAGGAAAAGTGTGTAAAAATGGCAATTTTTGTCACTGTGAGGCTTTTAAAATTGGTTATTCAACATGAGGCACGATCCAATTGACATTTTGAATCATTTTGTGTACAGTCCAAAAAATCAATTTTCTGAAGAAAAACGATGACCCCGGAACTGTCGAACTTTTCCAGATGGTCAGTAATGGTAATTTTTTAATGTTTAATCTCTTGACTGTATTCAACTAGTGCATGTGAATTATAACTTTTGGAACTAAAATAAGTGTGTTTAGAGTCATTTTCCTGCCTGAAATAGGTCAAAATAGAAGCTTCTGAGTAGGAGGAATAGTCTGTAAAAATGTCAATTTTGTTCACTGTGAGGCTTTAAAAATTGGTTATTCATTAAGAGGCACGATCCAAATGACATTTTGAATTATTTTTTGTAGAGTTCAAAAAATACATTTTCTGATGAAAAACGATGACCCAGGACCTGTCGAACTTTCTCCAGATGGTCAGTAAGGGCGATTTTTTAATGTTTAATCTTTTGACTGTAAATGACTATTGCATGTGAATTATAACTTTTGGAACTAAAATAAGTGTGTTTAGAGTCATTTTCCTGCCCGAAATAGGTCAAAATAGAAGCTTCTGAGTAGGAGAAATAGTCTGCAAAAATGGCAATTTTGTACACTGTGAGGCTTTAAAAATTGGTTATTCAATATGAGGCACGATCCAATTGACATTTTGAATAATTTTTTGTAGAGTCCAAAAAAGTAATTTTCTGATGAAAAACGATGACCCAGGACCTGTCGAACTTTCTCCAGATGGTCAGTAATGGTGATTTTTTAATGTTTAATCTTTTGACTGTAAATGACTATTGCATGTGAATTATAACTTTTGGAACTAAAATAAGTGTGTTTAGAGTCATTACTGCCCGAAATAGGTCAAAATAGAAGCTTCTGAGTAGGAGGAAAAGCGTGTAAAAATGGCAATTTAGGTCACTGTGAGGCTTTAAAAAGTGGTTATTCAACATGAGGCATGATCCAATTGACATTTTGAATCATTTTTTGTAGAGTCCAAAAAAATCAATTTTCTAAAGAAAAACAATGACCCCGGAACTGTTGAACTTTCTCCAGATGGTCAGTAATGGTAATTTTTTAATGTTTAATCTGTTGACTGTAACTAAATAATGCATATGAATTATCACTTTTGGAACTAAAATAAGTTTGTTTAGAATCATTTTCCTGCCCAAAATTGGTCAAAATAGAAACTTATGAGTAGGAGGAAATGCGTGTAAAAATGGCAATTTTGGTCACTGTTAGGCTTTCAAAAGTGGTTATTCAACATGAGGCATGATCCAATTGACATTTTGAATCATTTTTTGTACAGTCCAAAAAATCAATTTTCTGATGAAAAACGATGATCCCGGACCTGTCGAACTTTTTCCAGATGGTCAGTAATGGTGATTTTTTAATCTTTAATCTTTTGACTGTATTCAACTATTGCATGTGAATTATAACTTTTGGAACTAAAATAAGTGTGTTTAGAGTCATTTTCCTGCCCGAAATAGGTCAAAATAGAAGCTTCTGAGAGGAGGAATAGTCTGTAAAAATGGCAATTTTGTTCACTGTGAGGCTTTAAAAATTGGTTATTCAAAATGAGGCACAATCCAATTGACATTTTGAATCATTATTTGTAGAGACTAAAAATCTATTTTCTGATGAAAAACGATGACCCCGGACCAGTCGAACTTTCTAAAGATGGTCAGTAATGGTGATTTTTTAATGTTTAATCTTTTGACTGTAAATGACTATTGCATGTGAATTATCACTTTTGGAACTAAAATAAGTGTGTTTAGAGTCATTTTCCTGCCCAAAATTGGTCAAAATAGAAACATATGAGCAGGAGGAAAAGCGTGTAAAAATGGCAATTTTTGTCACTGTGAGGCTTTAAAAATTGGTTATTCAACATGAGGCACGATCCAATTGACATTTTGAATCATTTTGTGTACAGTCCAAAAAATCAATTTTCTGATGAAAAACGATGATCCCGGACCTGTCGAACTTTTTCCAGATGGTCAGTAATAGTGATTTTTTAATCTTTAATCTTTTGACTGTATTCAACTATTGCATGTGAATTATAACTTTTGGAACTAAAATAAGTGTGTTTAGAGTCATTTTCCTGCCCCTTAATAGGTCAAAATAGAAGCTTCTGAGTAGGAGGAATGGTCTGTAAAAATGGCAATTTTGTTCACTGTGAGGCTTTAAAAATTGGTTATTCAACATGAGGCACGATCCAATTGACATTTTGAATCATTTTTTGTACAGTCCAAAAAATCAATTTTCTGAAGAAAAATGATGACCCCGGAACTGTCGAACTTTAAAAAGATGGTCAGTAATGGTGATTTTTTAATGTTTAATCTTTTGACTGTAAATGACTATTGCATGTGAATTATAACTTTTGGAACTAAAATAATTGTGTTTAGAGTCATTTTCCTGCCCGAAATAGGTCAAAATAGAAGCTTCTGAGTAGGAGAAATAGTCTGCAAAAATGGCAATTTTGTTCACTGTGAGGCTTTAAAAATTGGTTATTCAATATGAGGCACGATCCAATTGACATTTTGAATAATTGTTTGTAGAGTCCAAAAAGTAATTTTCTGATGAAAAACGATGATCCCGGACCTGTCGAACTTTAAAAAGATGGTCAGTAATGGTGATTTTTTAATGTTTAATCTTTTGACTGTAAATGACTATTGCATGTGAATTATAACTTTTGGAACTAAAATAAGTGTGTTTAGAGTCATTTCGTGCCCGAAATAGGTCAAAATAGAAGCTTCTGAGTAGGAGGAAAAGCGTGTAAAAATGGCAATTTAGGTCACTGTGACGCTTTAAAAGTGGTTATTCAACATGAGGCACGATCCAACTTTAATGTTTAATCTTTGACTGTAAATAACTATTGCATATGAATTATAACTTTTGGTACTAAAATAAGTGTGTTTAGAGTCATTTTCCTGCCCAAAATTGGTCTAAATTGAAGCTTTTGAGTAGGAGGAATAGTCTGTAAAAATGGCAATTTTTGTCACTGTGAGGCTTTAAAAATTGGTTATTCAACATGAAGCACGATCCAATTGACATTTTGAATCATTTTTTGTAGAGTCCAAAAATCAATTTTCTGAAGAAAAACGATGACCCCGGAACTGTTGAACTTTCTCCAGATGGTCAGTAATGGTAATTTTTTAATGTTTAATCTGTTGACTGTAACTAACTAATGCATATGAATTATCACTTTTGAAACTAAAATAAGTGTGTTTAGAATCATTTTCCTGCCCAAAATTGGCCAAAATAGAAACTTATGAGGAGGAGGAAAAGCGTGTAAAAATGGCAATTTTGGTCACTGTGAGGCTTTAAAAAGTGGTTATTCAACATGAGGCATGATCCAATTGACATTTTGAATCATTTTTTGTACAGTCCAAAAATCAATTTTCTGATGAAAAACGATGACCCCGGAACTGTCGAACTTTCTCCAGATGGTCAGTAATGGTAATTTTTTAATGTTTAATCTGTTGACTGTAACTAACTAGTGCATATGAATTATAACTTTTGTAACTAAAATAAGTGTGTTTAGAGTTATTTTCCTGCCCGAAATAGGTCAAAATAGAAGCTTCTGAGTAGGAGGAATAGTCTGTAAAAATGGCAATTTTGTTCACTGTGAGGCTTTAAAAATTGGTTATTCAACATGAGGCACAATCCAATTGACATTTTGAATCATTATTTGTAGAGACCAAAAATCTATTTTCTGATGAAAAACGATGACCCCGGACCTGTCGAACTTTCTAAAGATGGTCGGTAATGGTGATTTTTTAATGTTTAATCTTTTGACTGTAAATGACTATTGCATGTGAATTATAACTTTTGGAACTAAAATGAGTGCGTTTAGAGTTATTTTCCTGCCCGAAATAGGTCAAAATAGAAGCTTCTGAGTAGGAGGAATAGTCTGTAAAAATGGCAATTTTGTTCACTGTGAGGCTTTAAAAATTGGTTATTCAACATGAGGCACAGTCCAATTGACATTTTGAATCATTATTTGTAGAGACCAAAAATCTATTTTCTGATTAAAAACGATGAGCCCGGACCTGTCGAACTTTCTAAAGATGGTCGGTAATGGTGATTTTTTAATGTTTAATCTTTTGACTGTAAATGACTATTGCATGTGAATTATAACTTTTGGAACTAAAATAAGTGTGTTTAGAGTCATTTTCCTGCCCGAAATAGGTCAAAATAGAAGCTTCTGAGTAGGAGGAATAGTCTGTAAAAATGGCAATTTTGTTCACTGTGAGGCTTTAAAAATTGGTTATTCAAAATGAGGCACAATCCAATTGACATTTTGAATCATTATTTGTAGAGACTAAAAATCTATTTTCGGATGAATAACGATGACCCCGGAACTGTCGAACTTTTCCAGATTGTCAGTAATAGTAATTTTTTAATGTTTAATCTCTTGACTGTATTCAACTAGTGCATGTGAATTATAACTTTTGGAACTAAAATAAGTGTGTTTAGAGTCATTTTCCTGCCCGAAATAGGTCAAAATAGAAGCTTCTGAGTAGGAGGAATAGTCTGTAAAAATGGCAATTTTGTTCACTGTGAGGCTTTAAAAATTGGTTATTCAACATGAGGCACGATCCAATTGACATTTTGAATCATTTTTTGTACAGTCCAAAAAATCAATTTTCTGAAGAAAAACGATGACCTCGGAACTGTCGAACTTTCTAAAGATGGTCAGTAATGGTGATTTTTTAATGTTTAATCTTTTGACTGTAAATGACTATTGCATGTGAATTATCACTTTTGGAACTAAAATAAGTGTGTTTAGAGTCATTTTCCTGCCCAAAATTGGCCAAAATAGAAACTTATGAGGAGGAGGAAAAGCGTGTAAAAATGGCAATTTTGGTCACTGTGAGGCTTTAAAAAGTGGTTATTCAACATGAGGCATGATCCAATTGACATTTTGAATCATTTTTTGTACAGTCCAAAAAATCAATTTTCTGATGAAAAACGATGACCCCGGAACTGTCGAACTTTCTCCAGATGGTCAGTAATGGTGATTTTTTAATGTTTAATCTTTTGACTGTAAATAACTATTGCATATGAATTATAACTTTTGTAACTAAAATAAGTGTGTTTAGAGTTATTTTCCTGCCCGAAATAGGTCAAAATAGAAGCTTCTGAGTAGGAGGAATAGTCTGTAAAAATGGCAATTTTGTTCACTGTGAGGCTTTAAAAATTGGTTATTCAACATGAGGCACAATCCAATTGACATTTTGAATCATTATTTGTAGAGACCAAAAATCTATTTTCTGATGAAAAACGATGACCCCGGACCTGTCGAACTTTCTAAAGATGGTCGGTAATGGTGATTTTTTAATGTTTAATCTTTTGACTGTAAATGACTATTGCATGTGAATTATAACTTTTGGAACTAAAATGAGTGCGTTTAGAGTTATTTTCCTGCCCGAAATAGGTCAAAATAGAAGCTTCTGAGTAGGAGGAATAGTCTGTAAAAATGGCAATTTTGTTCACTGTGAGGCTTTAAAAATTGGTTATTCAACATGAGGCACAGTCCAATTGACATTTTGAATCATTATTTGTAGAGACCAAAAATCTATTTTCTGATTAAAAACGATGAGCCCGGACCTGTCGAACTTTCTAAAGATGGTCGGTAATGGTGATTTTTTAATGTTTAATCTTTTGACTGTAAATGACTATTGCATGTGAATTATAACTTTTGGAACTAAAATAAGTGTGTTTAGAGTCATTTTCCTGCCCGAAATAGGTCAAAATAGAAGCTTCTGAGTAGGAGGAATAGTCTGTAAAAATGGCAATTTTGTTCACTGTGAGGCTTTAAAAATTGGTTATTCAAAATGAGGCACAATCCAATTGACATTTTGAATCATTATTTGTAGAGACTAAAAATCTATTTTCGGATGAAAAACGATGACCCCGGAACTGTCGAACTTTTCCAGATGGTCAGTAATAGTAATTTTTTAATGTTTAATCTCTTGACTGTATTCAACTAGTGCATGTGAATTATAACTTTTGGAACTAAAATAAGTGTGTTTAGAGTCATTTTCCTGCCCGAAATAGGTCAAAATAGAAGCTTCTGAGTAGGAGGAATAGTCTGTAAAAATGGCAATTTTGTTCACTGTGAGGCTTTAAAAATTGGTTATTCAACATGAGGCACGATCCAATTGACATTTTGAATCATTTTTTGTACAGTCCAAAAATCAATTTTCTGAAGAAAAACGATGACCTCGGAACTGTCGAACTTTCTAAAGATGGTCAGTAATGGTGATTTTTTAATGTTTAATCTTTTGACTGTAAATGACTATTGCATGTGAATTATAACTTTTGGAACTAAAATAAGTGTGTTTAGAGTCATTTTCCTGCCCGAAATAGGTCAAAATAGAAGCTTCTGAGTAGGAGAAATAGTCTGCAAAAATGGCAATTTTGTTCACTGTGAGGCTTTAAAAATTGGTTATTCAATATGAGGCACGATCCAATTGACATTTTGAATAATTTTTTGTAGAGTCCAAAAAATTAATTTTCTGATGAAAACGATGACCCCGGACCTGTCGAACTTTCTCCAGATGGTCAGTAATGGTGATTTTTTAATGTTTAATCTTTTGACTGTTAATGACTATTGCATGTGAATTATAACTTTTGGAACGAAAATAAGTGTGTTTAGAGTCATTTCCTGCCCGAAATAGGTCAAAATAGAAGCTTCTGAGTAGGAGGAAAAGCATGTAAAAATGGCAATTTAGGTCACTGTGAGGCTTTAAAAAGTGGTTATTCAACATGAGGCACGATCCAATTGACATTTTGAATCATTTTTTGTAGAGTCTAAAAAAATCAATTTTCTAAAGAAAAATGATGACCCCGGAACTTTCTAACTTTCTCCAGATGGTCAGTAATAGTGATTTTTTAATGTTTAATCTGTTGACTGTAAATAACTATTGCATATGAATTATCACTTTTGGAACTAAAATAAATGTGTTTAGAGTCATTTTCCTGCCGGAAATTAGTAAAAATAGAAACTTCTGAGTAGGAGGAAAAGTGTGTAAAAATGGCAATTTTGGTCACTGTGAGGCTTTAAAAAGTGGTTATTCAACATGAGGCACGATCCAATAGACATTTTGAATCATTTTTTGTACAGTCCAAAAAATCAATTTTCTGATGAAAAACGATGACCCCGGACCTGTTGAACTTTCTAAAGATGGTCAGTAATGGTGATTTTTTAGTGTTTAATCTTTTGACTGTAAATGACTATTGCATGTGAATTATAACTTTTGGAACTAAAATAAGTGTGTTTAGAGTCATTTCCTGCCCGAAATACGTCAAAATAGAAACTTCTGAGTAGGAGGAATAGTCTGTAAAAATGGCAATTTTGTTTACTGTGAGGCTTTAAAAATTGGTTATTCAACAGGAGGCACGATCCAATGGACATTTTGAATTATTTTTTGTAGAGTCCCAAAAAAAAATTTCTGATGAAAAACGATGACCCCAGGAGCTGTCGAACTTTCTCCAGATGGTCAGTAAGGGTGATTTTTTAATGTTTAATCTTTTGACTGTAAATGACTATTGCATGTGAATTATAACTTTTGGAACTAAAATAAGTGTGTTTAGAGTCATTATCCTGCCCAAAATTGGTCAAAATAGAAACTTCTGAGTAGGTGGAAAAGTGTGTAAAAATGGCAATTTTGGTCGCTGTGAGACTTTAAAAAGTGGTTATTCAACATGAGGCACGATCCAATTGACATTTTGAATCATTTTTTGTACAGTCCAAATAATCAATTTTCTGGTGAAAAACAATGACCCCGGACCTGTCGAACTTTCTCCAGATTGTCAGTAATGGAGATTTTTTAATGTTTAATCTTTTGACTGTAAATAACTATTTCATATGAATTATCAATTTTGGAACTAAAATAAGTGTGTTTAGAGTCATTTTCCTGCCCAAAATCGGTCAAAATAGAACCTTCTGGGGGCGTGGCC